>DWJZ01004050.1:0-15941 GCA_018249125.1 Asbolis capucinus | reverse complement strand
TATTAAAACGAAAATCAATAAATTATAAAAGTATAAAACAAAATACATCAATAGGTTGAAAGGTTGTTAACTTCTTCATGAAATTAAGGATGTCAGAGTATGAATTTGTGATTTATGTTGTGTATTGTAATTTTTTTGTGTGACTGGAATGACTATATTTATTTGTAGCTTGTACTTGTTGTTTGATCAATTCTTAGTTTAATACCTAATTTACAAAAATATAATGGTTTGATTTGATATTTACTGGAAAAAACCTCATTTATTGAACTTGATGTAAACCCTACAAAGGATTTTTTATGGTCTGTTTACATTTATTCCAGATCAAAGTAGCACAAAGTATAGCAACTAGTATTAAGCATATAACATCTTCATCTATCAAACAACCCGGCATATGGCAGGTATCCATCCTAATGTTGTGAACATCCCGCCAGTTTGAATGATGCAGTTTCCTTGTCATTTATCATCCATACCATGAAGGATTAAAACAACTTGTCTTGTGTTGGTGTTCTTGCCCACATATGTATGATGTAGGTTCAAGAGAAGAGTGAATAGACATTTTTCCAATTAATCTTGAGTTAGTGTAAGTAAGTTATACAGCTTGCATAGGTTCTTAAGATTATCTTAAGATAATTATTGAAATTTAAACATAAATCTTTTTTCTCAGGACATAATTTATGGATTGTAAGGTTATATGTATAATGGGATTGTATGGAGGAAAAAACAATTCATATTATTATTACCTAATATTAGTTGGTATGCAACAATTTCGGTAAACGTTTTTCTTCCAATTTATCAGTACTATAGGCAGTTTTTTACCTGATATGTTATATTTTGAAATGTTAATGGTATGATCAGATAATCGGTAAATGGGAAGACCTACAAATAGTTAAACTGTCAGCAGCTCAAGTAGAACTTCACAAGCTTCTACTGATAACAGTAGCTTTTAATGTTTGAGTTAGCTACTAACCCACACTGTCTGGGGCTGCATGGTAATAAAGCTCTAGCGGTCCTCTAAGATATATTTAAGTCCAATTTTTGATGTCTATGGGTTATAGTGATTTGTTGGCTGGTCCCATTTAAAAAATGTGATTGACTTTTTGTTCTGAATCCTTGTTCTTGAGAGTATTATTATAAATTTGAAGAGATTGTTTGATTGTTTGAATATACTATTCTCAGGAACTATGGTACTATTTGAAAAATAGGAATACTCAAAGCATACCCAAAAGGTTTTGACCACATATTATAAGTTGCAATAAATATATAAATAGTTGAAAGGCAAAAATTACTTTTTAATTTTAATGGTAAATCACTTAAAGTTCAAATATTTCGAAAAAAAGAACTATATGCAAGATAAAATTAATTTAAACAAAAATACAGACATATTATTAGGGGGAAAAGGTTATTTTGATTGTTTTTTGACTTTAGATGACTCCTTTAAAATATGGTAAATGTCCCTTAGGCAGTAATACCATTGATATAATTTTTGATTCTTTATCTTAAAGTAGGTGCAACCTAATGCATGAATTTAACAGAATGAAGTGGCAGGATTTATGAGATATATTGCTCTTTTTGTAAAATTACAAGTTTAATCACATTAAATGATTTATGTGTAGTTTAAGTTCCTTTAATTAGATTTGTTACAAATATGTCTTATATCTAATTTTGTATTAGATTTTGAAAAACCCAGTTATGTGTAACAGAAATGAAACATTAGTCTAGGACTTATCCTTGTTTGGTAAAACCTAGGTCAGTGTTAGCCTTATATACTGTCAACAGCAATCTGTCTCTTGCAGGTCTTGGAGCAACATCACCCCACGCTAACAGTAGAAGAAAGTGCCCTCCAGTATGTGGAGTCACTCTGTCTCAGGCTGCTGGCCATGCTCTGTGCTGTCCCATCACCACTTACAGTGCAGGTGAGTCACATGTTGAAATACTTTGGTTTTACAATAAAATACTGATCTATTCAAGTAATAACTATAATGAATTAATCAAGATTGTTACATCATAATGTTACTTACCTCATAATATAATTTTATTTGAGACATTAATTCAATACTTAAACTGTTTTACACTTTGTTATTAATTTTATAGTTGATGTAGGGACTTTGAATTTTGACTTTTATTAAGAGTGCTATTCGTTCCTAATATGAAATAAAAGGACAAAATAGAGCGAAAAAAATCCATTTCAATGCAAAATTTTGATGATAATCCAATTTGACGGTAAGGGGTAAAGATATGGTTGGTAAAGACCGTTAACTTATAACACGCCTATTAATTTATTTTCCAACCCTGTTCAAACGAGTGGAAAACATAGTATCCATTTTTCCGTAGCTGGGTTAAAGTCAAAGTCAACATTTATTTATTCACGTGAGTATTAAAAATACGCTTATGAACGTCAAAATATTTTTTTAATTTACCACTGTTTCGGAAAGTTGCTTTTGTAAGGACAAGAAACTGCGAAAGAAACTCCTCACTATCACTCTCCAAATAAATAATATTGGTTGTAACATAATATTTAGATTCTGCAGTTTCTATATTTTAGAGTACTGAACATCTGTCCAAATATTGTCATTCATTTTGTAATTGACCCCATCTATTAACTTTATCTGACCAGCTGAGCTTGTATCCCCAGGATGTGGAGGAGCGTGTGGCCAGGACGTTCCCTACTCCTCTTGACCGCTGGGCGTTGCAGGATGCGCGCGAGGCGAGCGCGCAGCGGCGCCGGAAGCTATTGCTGCCGCTCGACAAGCTGCATCAGTTGCTGCAGAAGGTATGGGTTGATCTGTTATAGAAAATATTCATAGAGATTGTTATTTGAAAGTGGATGAGAGTTGTATTCCCAAAGGCTACTGTGACCCTGATTGATCTATATCTGGTTCTACCATAAATTACTATACTACAACGGTTTCATATTCCCGACTTTTTCAAACAAAATTAGGTAAAATCATACCACAATATATGATTTTATAAATAGCGCAGTTAAGTTAAATGGATCATTACAAGTTACATTCATTATTGTGGAATGTGTCTTTATTGTTAGTATGGTAACACAAATTTGCTTCATAAGCAGCGCGTACAATGATTTACTCGTATTCTAGGAGGTGCTCCTATATAAGATCGACATGTCAGTGAGCGTGTTCATGACCGCGGTGCTGGAATACGTCAGCGGAGACATCCTGAAGCTGGCCGGCACCTTCGTGAAGAAGATCTCGCAGAAGAGCGGCTACCAGACCATCACTTGTAGCGATATTAAGACTGCTATGTGTGCTGATAAGGTGAGAAAAATATACCTGTATATTAGGGAGTGTGCACATAAATTCTGCGTCAATTCCACTCCGATAATAGAAATCAAAAAAATTAAAGATTATTAATATAGAATAAGTAAGATTACTAATAAATAATTTAAATAAATTGTTAGTACTGACAGTTCCTGTACTAAAAAGCAATTTACGTGACCATTAACGACTAAAAGTGTGGCAGTTAAACAGTTGATACACCTTTGATTCATTTTGTATAAGCTATGTCTTTGATTTTATTCTTTGAAGTCAAAATTTTCCATATCCAGGTGTTAATGGACATGTTCTACCAAGACTCGGAGCTAGCGGGGGCTGCGGGTGCGGCGGCTGGCGCGAAAACGGCGGCGGGCGCTTCGCTCTCGTACGGCGAGCTGGTGCGAGACCTCCTCGCTGACGAAAAGAACTTTCTCCGGGACCTCCATCTTATCATCAGAGTGTTTAAGGATGAACTGGAAAAGATACTCGATCGGAACAGTCTGGTAAGATGGTGTTCGTTTCACAGATAACATTTTTTCCTGCAATAGGTCTTAATATTCATAGTTGATATTGGTTTTCATAACGATCATATTACGTGGTACCATTGCGTGGTACCACCTATAGGTTGAGTGACTCCATAATGTTTCGCTAGGGACCGTACATGTTTTCCCTGATATCCTAATTAGCTACCAAAATCAAGAGTTTTTGTAAAAGATAAAGTTGGACGTCTCGTCCAAATAATGTAGTCATGAAAAATGACCTTGATAGTAATTATGTAAAAAAATGAACCTGGAACTTGTTTGGCCAACATCATGTATTTACCATGCCCGCAGGCGATTTCTTTGATCTTCGGCAACATAGTGGATATATACGAGCTCACGGTGACTCTGCTCGGGAACCTTGAAGACGCCATGGAGATGTCTCAGGACTCCCCGACGCCGTACATTGGCAGCTGTTTTGAGGGTATGTATTTACACAGTAAAAAAAATCGAGAATAAAATTGTATTTATTCGAAAATGGTTTTTATCAATACTTTTCGAAACGACTACACTATCGCTTCAATACATTTTTACGGTGACTGGTATTGGAAGAAGTAACTACAACTACTTATTGTGAAGCTTTTAATATATGTATTTCGATAGTGTAGTACTTTCCTTACTGGTAAAATGTAGATGAAATATATTTTTTTCATTCAATCCCATCGTGCGGCATATCATTCAAGGTCTTGAATAACTTGTGTCTGTGAACACCATGTCTCTATTTAAGCATCAGTTGTCGAAATACTAAGTTTTATTTATGTAAGTAAGTTTCCGATAGGGAGGCTTAGCATCTTAACAAGTGACGGAGGCAATTATGAAATCCCACATCTATTGGTGACAGGCTGATTGGTCTAGTGGTTAGTGAACCTAAATACTCTGAAGGTCATGGGTTCCTGGGTGGATTCCCACCCAGGTCAAACTTTTCCGTGATGAGCAGGAATATTTGTTCTGTGTGTCTGGACTTAAATATCTATATAAATATGTATTTAAAAATATATATGTAAGTTTATCAGTTGTCTGTTCACCATAGTACAAGCTAACGCTTAGTTTGAGGTCACATTGCCGTGTGTGAGTCGTCCTTATATAATTATTTAACTCGCACTTGACAGATTTTTGTTTGTCTATGTCAGCTGTCGGCAACATATGTGGCCCGTATGCCACTGAGGTGCGGCCCGCGCGATGATCACTGATGATCATAATATCATGTCAATGACAACTTTATATATATAAGATATATATATATAGATATTCATATTTCTTCATATATATAAGATATATAAGTCTTACTTAATTTTGTACCCATATCATTGAAAATACGAAATGTGTTTATTAGGTACAATAAATGTGGCCCGTACCAATATCCTTATAACATTTGTGACTCTCATATGAAAAGGTTGTTGACCCGTGGTCTATGTATTGCGCCATATTCTGTGGCTGTTGATGTTTCTATAAAGATGTGTGTTGGTTGTGTCCAGAACTGGCCGAGGTGGAGGAGTTCCGAGCGTACGTGCGGTATGCTAACATCGTCACCAGGAAGGAGTCCAGGGACGCATTGCAGAAGATTGTGGACGATCCTGTCGTGAGTGCTAATCAATAAATATACATATTTCGTTAAGAGTATCTAACAAACAATACATTGTAAATAACTACTGATATTTTAGAGGTATTGATATACTATTAATGAGTAATAACATATGGTAAATCGATTTTGAAATTTGTAATTGACTAGTATGAAATGTACTAAATTCAATAGCAACAATTAAGTGCCCGTTTGTATTTCAAGAAATCCACTATAGTTACCGGTTGTTACAAAAGTTCTCGAAATTACACACGCATTTTTTCGAATAAAAAACTTCGTTAATCGATTCCTTGACTCAACAAACCCTAATGGTCCAGCTGTCGGAGCGGCTGGACACGGCGGGGCACGGATTCCGGCTGGCGGTGAAGTACTACCTGCCGCGGCTGCTGCTGGCTCCCGTGGCGCACGTGTTCCTCTACCACAACTACGTGCTCGCGCTGCTGCAGATCGCCCCCGCCTCTGATGACCGGGAGAGTTTTAAGCAGGTATACACATCAACCTTACTCTAGTACCATTTATTGAAGAAAGAAAGAAAAAATATTTATTAGGTATTCGTTACAGCACAAGGCAAAAATATTTTCTTATATTACACACATAGGATATATAAATAACTAAAATATATATTAGACAAAATAATATACAACACATGAAAAATATTGAATCGTAAAATAAAAAAAGGATACTAAAATAATAAAAACACAAACAAAAAAAAACAAATTCTAAGTATTGTCTGTGCTACAACGTCGCCTAAAAGGCTTTCACTCGGCTTACGTCACAGCTAACACCATGACACCGATTTTCAGCGGAAGAAGTATTCCGACAGCCGTGTAAACTATACTAATGATGAGAGACCATTTGACAAAATTTCCCCATGGAATTCCCCATTCAAGTTTACCCATGGACCATTAATTTTTTTAAGGTAGAGTGTCCACCAACCCGCACATGGCCATCGTGTTGGACTATAGCTAGATTATGGATGGATGACAACATCGTGTTGGATGACGGACTAGATTTGTAGCAATAACCTCTATGTAATGTTTGTAGAAAGGACACCCTGTTTATATTCCTAATTGGGTTTCGTTGCAATTGAACACTTAATATTTCTCTTTAACCTTCTTACATCAAAGTCCTTTGCAGAATTAACATATTGGGGCTATAATAATAATAAATTTTTATTTTCAGGTGGAATGCAATCTTCATCCTATCAAAAAGTTACTAATAAAGGCTTTAGGAAATGGACCAAAGATGTGAGTGTTATTCTTAAAAATAGGCTACTTTGGATGCAAAATAATTTTAGAACTACGAAAATCCCTACCAATCGTTTATATCGTTATATTAGATATATATATATGTATATATACACACTTATATATAAAGATTATATATTATCTCGACTCCATTTATTTACTAAATAATTTTAGTGTGTATATTCGTAGATATGTTTAGCGGTTTTCCATGAAGAACATTGTCCTACAGGATTATCGGAAATATTTCGCATTTTCATTACAATTGTGCATCTCACTTACATCATGATGCTGTCTGAAATAGCATGTATTTTAACCACGCCCACTGGTGACTTTGTTGGAATGGAAAGCGCAATGAAATGTTCGATTAGTTTTTGACCACAATTTTCTAAAATGTTGTTCAACATCAGGGAGGCGACATTGCGAACAGCGGCGCGCGCCCGGCGGCAGCTAGCGATAGAGAAGTGCAACGAGCTGGCGCGACTGGTCGACAATTGGGACACCAAGGACGTGGGCCAGTGCTGCAATGAGTTCATACGAGGTACGGCTTCAACAGATAAGTGGTACCCTACCGAGTATGAGTGTACTCATACTGCTTGCTTCAGTGCGGATTTTGCAGGTCGGATGCCCGAAGACCACTAACAAAGCTTAACGTTTGTCAGAAGTACCAATCGTCACGGACGGCTTTCTGAAGCACGGGAGCGGTTATGAATTTTTGAAACTGGTCCCCTACCCATTTTATGATGGCACTCGCTGTTGTTTTACTTTGCTGATCATTTACTATGGTGAAAGACGATCGTAGTTTACAATATATGATTTGTTGTAAAGAATAACTTCTAGAACCTTATAGATTTGTACTCATTATGAAAATGATTTGCGAGTCTTGTTTTCTATATTATAAGCAAGTTGCTGGCATCGATACATCGATTTCAACCTAAACACAGTTATTAAAATATTCAAATTTGACTGTCCTTCTAATTAAAGCCTATCAGATTATATAGATTTACTTTTTAATGATATTAATGTAGTCTTGGAAAGTCTATGTATAATATTTGTGAAAACTCGTTATGCATATTTGTTTTCAGAGGATACATTATCAAAAATTGGCCCCGGTAAGAGGATAGCAGAGAGACGGGCTTACCTATTTGACGGGCTGCTCCTGCTTTGCAAACCTATCACCAGCCTGGTGAGTAGTTGACTGTTTATGCTTTAAAGGTTGTTATATTGTTGTTGCAATTTGAACCTTTCACTTATATTTGATGGATCAGGATATTTCTCCACGAGAGTCCTATTTTTTCTTCTCATTCAGTGATCATTCTTTCCCCATTTTTTCCTGTAACATCTTGAAGCGGTATATTGATGGTGTGTGAAGGGTATGTCGGTGTTCCCCAGACCCCAGTTGCTTCTACGGTGTACTGTTTCTTTTCTTGTTTATCATCCCCGCGCCCGCGCTTCTAGATATTGCAACAAGCAGATCTATCAGTTCTTTCTATGGGGACACCCCAGCCGGCTTTTGTTAGTGTCCATGGTGGCGGTGATCTCTTATCAGGTGACCTGTCTTCTCGTCTACTCCTGTTATATTACTCGCTTACGACATACTTCATTATAATTTAATGGTTTTACTAAAATGAAACTTAATTTCAGGTGGCCGTGAACAGCGGTAGTCTAACTTCGGGCAGTTCCGGGGTACAACAGTTGAAGCTCAAGGAGAAACTACATGTGAGGAAGCTGGAGCTTGTAGACAGACCAGACACAGACGGTGAGGAAATATCTTGTACAACTCATTGGGAAGAGTTTGTGTTACATTTAACATGTCGGGGTGTGTTACAGTTAACATGTGCTGGGTCCAAAAAGATTGGAAATCCACTGCACTTTGTTCCACTCTAATTATTTGCACCTGCATTTGGTAATAATTTCAGCAGACATTACAACTCATATAAATTACATTCGGGCTACGGTCTTATATTCAGATAAGTCTCATTTCAATGTAATGAAGTATTTTTTAGATTCTTTTTGGTCCTTAAAGCTTGTGGGATTTTGTTAATTTTATTTATTATCACTTAATTTATTTTATTTGTTTTGTTTACAGAGGGTAGAAACATGGTGGAATTATGTCCACGCGTGGGCGCCCCGGTTTTACTCGCGGCGGCCTCTTGCGCCGAGAAGCGAAATTGGATGTGTGATCTCGTTATGTTGAACACGAAACCTATGTTGGATAGAAGTCTTGACAGGTATTACTTTGAAAGTCATAATTACTATTGTTATTATTTATTTAGATACTGTTTGAATTCGAATGTCCTGGCAATATATGGTCATATATCGATGGTTAATTGGCAAGAACTACTTTGACTTTTTTACGAAGACAATTTTCTTTCGCTTTTGTAATGAATTTTCAGGCTGACAAAATTGTATTTATGATGAGATTAGTTTTGATTGGAGGGCCTAGAGGTCTCCCTTCACTAAACCATATTCGCGTGTTCCAGTATACTCCTGGACCTGGAGAAGAGGCACCCGCTGAAGCTGCCGCCCGCCTCCATATACAGGTTCGCGGTTCCGGACTCGCCTGACAATATTGTCTTGGAGGAGAGGGCCTCCTCTGCACCGTTGATAAAGGTATTCAGTGACTTTAACCCGTTATTTCTTTATGGATCGATAGGTTGAAAATGTTTGAAATATCTGGTTAATTTAATTTGCTACTAGTAATAGACTGCTCCTGCTTCAGTATATTTAGACGGAATTCTTTAAATTGACATTTCTATATATTTGTGAATGACTGAAATAAATTTTTTGCTTGAAGGTCTTCACGTTCAGACACGTGAACTAGCGATCAGTTAGTTTTTTTATATGTATTATGTTATTGTATAACGTCTCTGTAACACAGGGTGCCACCCTCCTGAAGCTAGTGGAGCGTCTGACGTACCACATATACGCGGATCTGAACTTGGTCCGCACGTTTCTGACCACGTACCGGTCGTTCTGCTCGCCCGCCGAGCTGCTGGAGCTGCTCATAGAGCGGTTCCGGATCCCCGAGCCGAGCGACGTGTACGACGCGCCCACGCAGGGTATGTCGCACGTCAAACACACGACGCTATCCCGATTTTATTTTTAGTTTTTTTATACATACAGTGCATTTTATATATACAGTGTGGATTTTAAGGCAGCTTGCTATTTAAGACTACTTCATATAAGACTAAATTTATGCTGATTTGAAGACAGTTTTTTTATATATTGTAAGTTAATGCTTGACTGTAGTCCCACCTAAACCAGTTCCATAAACTTCTGTAACATCACTGTATCATCTGTAACTGTATCATCATAATGTATGATATACATATTTGTCAACTCTTAAAATTTTAAAACAGTGGGATTCTGACATGTCTCGTACTCGCCTCATACGTCTATTTATTTTTAATTACCCACATTTTCACACTTAAAATCGGTTTAACTGTATGTTATTGCCTCTTTATTACGTTTTACTCTATTATTTTTGGATGTACTCATATAATCATGAAAGTTCGGGCGCTGCCGCTTTGATGCATAGTATCAACATTGATTGTGTTTGGTTTGGAAGCGATTTTTTGGAGTTGGTATGTATAGTCAAAAATTATATGTTAACATGGGCCTATCGATGTTGCTTAAGATTGATCAGCGTATACTAAATGTGTATCATGCTAATTATATGTTACTGTTAATGCCTCAGCTACACATTAAATTAAAAATTCGACAAGGGTGTTGAACTAAAATAATCTTCACTATTAAAGCGGGTGGATTTAAAAAAAACTTCTTAATCATGATGCTCGGTAGTAACTCAAAAACACGTTCGCCGCTTCGAATTCGTAACGAAATGCTGAAAATAATTGAGTTACATTTTTATAATGCAGTTTTACTGTTTCAATTGAAATAATCCGTGTGTTTTTTGGCTGATGCAATATGTGTAATAGAATTTATGTTCGATGTTACAACAAACGTACAAAAAAGTGTCATGTCATGTGATACAGGATTCCATAGTCAATTATTATTTACCTGAATTGCTGATTATGGTCTAAATAACATAAACTATGTATATTTTTTAGTTTAGAATTATTTTGTAGAGGATTACTGCTCAGTATTTATAGTACTGTTAACATATCGAAAATAGTCATAGCATAATAATATCCTCGCACCGAAATACGTTACCACTTCTTCATTGTGCATTGTCAATAGAATGTACTATTTAAAAAAATAAGTTGGCATGACACTTCCAAGTATGGTTGTTGCGTGCGCTCCATTATATGATCATAAAACTAACTCCATGCGCGGTTGTTGCACGCCAGTCACAAGGATCAAGACGCCTAAAAAGGACGTCAATCCACACTCGCTCGAACTCGACATAGGTAAGGTTTGCTTCGGCTTCACGTAGCCGTATGACATTGCTTACATCTAGTAAGGGATTTCATATACCTAGCGAATAGGGTGGGTTCGACGGGCAACTGCAAGACTTAAATTGTATACCTTTTTATGGAACCTATATACTCCGTTTTACTCATTCTGTACTGTTTCCTACTAATTATATATAAAGCAATTCTTGGCTTTTTTAGTAACCATAATATATGTATAAACTTAATAGTTTAGTTTTGAAAACCATAGACTACAATTATGTCTCGTAACTTCCCGTCTGCCCCGGTCAGTTTATCAAGTCCCTTATACCAATATAGACATAAAAATACAGGCAACAAATTTTAGTCAAATTAATTTTTACAAATAAGTTTTCAATTAGTTAAATTGCCACGCATATTTTTGTTACTACATAATTATATTAGTATTTGGCACTTGAACCCTGTGACGTCATCGCCTCATGCTTGTACCATCAGCAGAATAAATGTTGCTTGATTGTAAAACAAGCCGTTGCGACTTAAGCTTTTTGATCGTCACATTATGAGGCTATCCATTGCGTTTCAATAGTGAAACGGAAGCACTTCATATATCTGTTTGAGGTTGGATATTTATTTTTACGTGCTCCATTGTATATTTAAAGCGTATGAAACATTACTGTCATGCACAATACAGTAGGGTTTAATCCTGTTTGTTCAGTCAGCATATAATGATGTGTGACCTTTATTTTGTAGCGGAGTGCGTTGAGATATCTGCGAGCAGTGACGCGGAGAAATTGAGTAAGAACACAGCGAGAGAAGACTGGAAGAGGTACAGGAAGGAGTTCATGCAGCCAGTAAAATTTAGGTCAGTATCCACCATATAACAGTACGGCACTGTGGCCTAGTTGGTAGTGGCACAGTATGTAAAACGAGGGTCCTATGTTTGAACTGTACCTAGTGCGGGCAATCGCGTGACACATGTGTATTCTTGGGTCATAGGTGCTTTTTTGTTGTCCATGCACAGGCTATTGGGGTGTTCATCTATTTAAAACACTGTGATAAGTACTATGAAAAATCGTTTTTTTTGTATGAGATCCTATTATTTTCTTATCTCTATTTTACTTTAATTACTTTAGTACAGGCAGTGAAAAACATAATCTGTAAAAGTTTACTTATTGCGGCTTAAGAGGCAGGTACTGTAACAGCTTACTATGACAGATGGACGAATAGATTGAGAAGTCTTATGAAAAGGGATCACAGGAACTTGACATTTTTCTCAGGGTAATAAACGTCCTCCGACACTGGGTGGATCAGCATTTCTACGACTTTGAACGTGAGCCGGCGCTGCTGGAGAAGCTCAAGGAGTTCCTCGAGTCGGTGGACGGCAAGCCCATGAGGAAGTGGGTCCAGAGCGTGCTCAAGACCGTTCAGAGGAAGGTAAGGAGTGGTATATTGGCGTAGCTCGATATGTGATGTAACGTGTAGCATGTATTTGTTGCTATCAGTTTTAACTTGAAGTACCTCTATTTCAGTTTTAACTTGAAGTATTCTATTCTATACTATGACGATACAATGCTTGTATGTTGTCCAAAACGTCTATGACTAGAAATTAGTTATAATGTGTTATCGAAGTTTTGGTGTGATGAAAGTTGTCGATGATGTAACTTTGTTATTTAAGCGCAACTTAAGGTTATGTGATAGGCTCGGAGGATCAAATGACATCAGCTAAAATCAGAATAATTAGGCATGTATTGTTTGTACATACGTTTATATGTCCTATTGGTCATTTCATGGGATTTAGTTAGTTAAATTAACTACACGATAATAATTCGCTTTTAAAAAATCCATGATTTCCTGTAACGCATTTCCACTTAATATAATTTTGGTAAGCGAGACCAAAGACTTCAAAAACTTGCCCCCAGAGCTTGCAGAACAACGTGGCTGGAGCGCTAGGCACGGAGGGTGAAGGCGTGGCTCACGTATTCTCCTGCGCGCCGCCCGCGCCGCTGCGGCACGTGGCCGACCCCGAGCGGCACGGCTGGCACCCGCTCGCACTGCACCCACTCGAGCTCGCCAGGCAGCTTACTCTGCTCGAGTTCCAGCTCTACAGACAGGTATATACAGTGTCACGAACCTTCAGCTAACATCGACGAAGGTTATATATACTTTCGGACAATGTGGGGCAACGCTTGTCGTGTAACCAATAGATGACATCTGACGAAGAAGTTGCGTGAAGTGAGAGCACGGTGATGTGAATCTGACTAATGAAGGCTGTGACAGCTGTGACGACTCGTGACAGCTATTACACCGCATAGTTCTCATTATGTACAATAATTTTACAGTAAACTGATTTTGTTCAACACCTCCAAAAGAAGGTTATCATTTAATTTAATACTCTACTTCAACTCCTCTAAATGAGTATGAACATTAGGAACGGCAAATAATACTGCTTCGATTCGATGGTATAATTCACTCTTACCTAATAGATGAATATTTGTACTAAGAACTTTGATCTCACGTATTTGTGAATATTGATACAACACGCCCTCACTGCAGTTCTTGTAATCGCATAACTTCGATTTGAACTTCTAGGTGAAACCTTCAGAGTTGGTTGGCGCGGTGTGGACGAAGAAAGATAAGGAGAAATCTAGTCCGAACTTGCTCAGGATAATAAAACACACTACAAATGTAAGTATGGTAATGATTAATGATACAAAACGGTTTTCGTTGTCGCATTGTGAGAAATCCACTCCACAATTAGATATACCCGAGTTCAACGGAAACTACCATATGTGGATATCGTCTAAGGATTTAGTTATGGAGGTTATCCACAACATTCCTTCCACGTCTGATGCGTAAAAGATGCAGTATTGGAAGGGAAAAGTTACTGGAGAGGCTGAGAGACTGATCCACCATCTACAGCATATGTTAGGGGGTTAGATTGTTGTACGGTATTTCTCCAACCCTCCTAATACTTATCGCTAATATATTATAACTAGAATTAATTATCCCCACACAACTTCACTAACACTAAATACTTTAGGATACTAATTGGTATATGGTAAATGGTAACTGGTAAATGGTAATGGTTAATAGTTGGGAATATGCGGCGCCCGAGTGGCTGCTGGTCACGTACTAATCTTTTACTATGAAGTAATGCATTAAATAAAGCAGCCGCGTGACATTTGTCTGACGGTGCGAAAATGCATTACTGCTGAGCTCTTGTTCGGTGTTACTTCTAACAAACTTAAATAGTCTATTTCGTGCGGGTATTTTTAAATGCACTTTCGAACGTGTAGTAGCACAATATGTCGTTGCACTGAGTCAACCTACGTACATACGATTACGATAATATAACACGCACGCCATATTGTGTAATATATAGCGTAATATTTTCACTAATAAATGGGGATGAACTCAAATCAAATAGAAAAGAGGAGAGAAAGCAGTGAAAAAAACTTGTCAACACATGTTTATTCTTTTCAGTTCACAAGGTGGATGGAGAAGTGGATAGTAGAGAGTGAGAATCTGGAAGAGCGAGCGGCGGTGCTGAGCCGGTTCCTAGAGCTGGCGATAGCACTGCGCGACCTCAACAACTTCAACGGCGTGCTAGCCGTTGTCGCAGCATGCGGCAGCGCCTCGGTGCATCGACTGAGGAATACCTTCCAGGTTAGAAGACTAGGGTTTGACCGTACATAGTAATTTTATTTTCTATAAATAATTATAATAATACATAGTAGCACATCGTAATATTGTTTTCAATTTTAGTATTTTTCACAGCAGCCTCCGTAATACACATCAAATACAGATTTCGACTGTTGTCGTTACCAGAACAGAATTATTATCTATGATAGTTTTTTCTTGTTAATGTATCATCTCCAAGAGAAAGTCTTTCTAATTTCTAACAAGTATCACGTAAAAGCTTCATGTCAAGAAAGGTAAAGTTATCTTCTCGTACTAAAATAATGAAATGAGTGCATAATTAGGTGTGATTCTAAAGTTCTGTTTTTGACTACAATAGGCTAATGATACAACAGGTTTATTGACATTATTTGTCCCTCTCTATCCAGACGGTCCCGTTTCGGCTGGTGCGCGAGCTAGAACAGTTCCGCGAGCTGAACTCTGATCACTTCCGGCGGTACCAGGAGCGTCTGCGCAGCATCAACCCGCCCTGCGTGCCCTTCTTCGGCATCTACCTCACCAATATCTTACACATTGAGGAAGGAAACCTAGGTAATGTTATCTTACAGTAAGCCCCGGGTCAATCTTTATCGGTCTATTGATACGGCGGAGAATTTTAGGAGTATAATTCAAGTGAGCAGTGAAATAAAATAGGTATATCATGCATAAACTTACCCGGGTATGTTTGTGTGTCCAGACTACCTACCGAATTCGGAGCTGATTAACTTCTCCAAGAGACGGAAGGTGGCAGAGATCACCGGCGAGATCCAGCAGTACCAGAACCAGCCGTACTGTCTCACCGTCGAGCCGAGGACCAGGGTGAGTTATTAAAGTTGACGAAGGCTGGCCAGGCGACGACTTAGTATCAAATTCTTATTGCCGCACTTTGAGTCCTTAATTTTTACTTAAATCGCTCTAAATCGGAGAAGGTAAGTTATCATTAAAATTCTAGGGTGCAGTAGTTTGAAATAATGTTAGGTTACTTCTGAAGGTTATCAATGTTGGTCTTCTGCAGGCGTTCCTGGAATCGCTGGAGCCGTTCCCCGGGATGGACGACAACGAGGTCACCAACTACCTGTACAACAAAAGTCTCGAGATCGAGCCGCGCCCGCCGGTCAAGCAGATGCCGAAATTCGTGAGTACATACACAGCCATTGCTTAGTTCGTGTTGTTATGTTGTATTCGTATGTGCAATAAGCGTGATCTAATTTGAATTTGTAGCTAGGAGTGGCTGCGCGTATGTAGTTTAGAGGGACTAAATGGTGACAGGAGCG
>DWJZ01004049.1:0-15945 GCA_018249125.1 Asbolis capucinus | reverse complement strand
GTTTATGGTGCTTTATGGTTATTTTCAGTCCAAGTTTCACTAAGGTCGATCCTTTGTTTCCATGAACGGTGTCATGGAGCAACACGCCTTCGGAGCTACTCGTGTAGACTTCATTGAAATGAGTCCCTGTTTGTTTCATGATAAAGAATTAATACTTTATGCCTTGTTATCGGCAGTGCGCAGTGGGTAGGTCATTGAATTCAGCTATTAGTTATAAAACAAGAGATATAAAATTAAATACAGGTCTTTATCTTTGCCACTTTCAAGCTTAAAAATTGTCTAGATTTCATCTGAGACGAAAGTTGTTTCAAGACAAATCAAATACACATGAACTTGCAGCGGAATGCGTCTTCATTCGATTGTTAGTTGATTTATGACCTTAAGCTTCAGAACTGTCTTGATAAAATTTCATTGCCCTCTAAATTACACTAATTAATAATTCCCTCTCAATCGGACCCTTAGACCTGGATCAAAATTAGGTAACTTAATCAAAGTGACCCGGACAGCAAAAACTAAACAACAGCTTGTAATGAAGGATTAATATCCTCGACTTGTGTCTATCTGGCAGGAGCGCGTGTCTCGTGCAAAGTTACTCCAAAAAGCATCGGGAGTGCAGCCGGTGGTGATGTGGGGCGCGGCCTGGATCTTCGACTGGTCCTGGCACAACCTCATCTGCGTCACCCTCGTCATAGTTTGCGCCGCCTTCCAGGTCATCGGGCTCTCGACTGCCGACGAACTTGGTTAATATTGCTCAATATTATTCACAAATTATTAAGATGACGCGTATAAAAGCGCGGATGTGGATGCTTTTTGTATTGGGATTTTGAAATAGGTGATAGTATACATTTCTATGTTTATCTGCACTTTCTCGGAGTGAACTTTGGAATACCTAAGTAAGGTGCATTGTGCTCAGTAGTGGGCATTAATGACTTGAGCGAGGCGTTTTATAGCCAAAGAGTAAACACTACGCCAAGGATTTTGTAGCCAACAAGAGAGTCTGTATCCCCTCATCAAGTTAGCTTCTGTAAGTGTAAAAGGAAATACAGTAAAACATGGTAGTTTTTTTCTGAAGAAAGATAATGCTTCACAAAAATCCCACTTGATGGTAAATGGCGACGTTGTCTATGGTTTTGTAGACAAGGACGCATTTGCGTGAGATTAACATCCATCCATTTATCTTCAGAACCACTCGTATTTAATAACATTAGTGGCGGTAAGACTTGCAATAGTCTGAGCCGTGTGGTATTTGTTTCCAGGTCGAATGTACCTGTGTCTCATGGTGTACGGCGCGGCCATGTTGCCCCTCAACTACCTCTGCTCCCACATCTACAACAGCCCCGCACTCGGCTTCGTCATCATGTTCTTTGTTAATCTCTTAATTGGTAAGTTGTACTTTTAATAACTTAGCACGTCACGACGTCCGCATATGGTACGTTATCTTAGATGTTAAAGCGTTATTTGTTGATTTCACTTTGATCTACTGTTAATAGATGAAGAATACTGTAGAAATTCATAATAACGTATCCGCGTACGAGCCTGCTATTATGACGCAAAAGCTATTTATGATAAGAAAAATGTGTTGATATGTTATCGTCGGCATGAATGTTTATTATATTTTGACGTTAATATGCGACGTAATGAGAGAAAACAGGATATCTTTTAGATGTAGCATGATCGGTGTAGCAGCAGGTGAGCAGTGGCAGCCCAACACTGTCAGCGGTGGTCTTTCGTAGAAGGTCAAGTTGCGAATCGTGCTTGCACCGCCAATTTTCAGAGCTATATACGTATTAAAAGTCAATTATGATTTCCTTTTCGTTGAAGGAAAATATCGTGAGGATACATGCATTCCTGAAATTAATCATTCCGATCTGGAGTAGAAGACAAAGACCTGTCTTATTTGAAAAAAGACCCGAGTCAAGTGGGGAGCTTGCTATGATGATGATGATCACGGAATAAAGAGAGAAGATAATGATGGCGATGATGATGGATAAATGTGCATCAATTAAATTCAAAATGTTCTCTGACGCTTTTATCTAATTTTCTGTTTTAATTTTAGGTAAAACAGATTTCATTATTCAACTAGTTTGTTTAGCGCTTTCCGTCTAGTCAGCCGGGCGACTGTTATAAACCAAACAGTCACGTGTACCATATACCTGCCAACTAGTCCTGAAATTCAATCAATGTCAGTATTAATTGAATGCGTCAATGTGTTACTTGTGATAGTATCCAGCGATTGCTCCCCAACTATCTGCTACTGGACGATAAAAGGTCAATAAAACAGACGGCGTAATGCATCCTGAGAGGAACGTTTCCGTAATGATGGGAATTATTAATGTCTAGTTTTTTACTTGGGCTCGCCCGCGTCATGTGTTAATAAAAAGGAGTCTATGTGTTAATCTTAATCTATGTATATCTGTACCAAGTTTTATCTTAATTCGTTTAACATATTAATGTGACATCATCCCAGTAGAACATACATTCGGCATAAGATGTGTCCTGTGTTCATTTCCTGGATGTATGTCTTGTCTGTGCCAAGTTTCATTTTAATCCTTTGAGAGGTACCTGGTAACCTAAGGAATAACAAACATCCAAACATCTTCACCAACTTTCACATTTATATATTAGTAGGATGCGTATTCATTAGCCTAGCATTCAGTGTCGTAGCTACTAGAGGACTAGAGGAGGCCTTGCACCGGGACCTGCAAGCGCAGGGGCCCTCGGAACCTGACCAACAATCTATAAATTGATCTGTATAAAACTGTCCTACATGCGTAATATTGTGTTGATAAAACATTAACAGTTCAGTTGGGGTCGTTGTTTATTATTTGCAGCAGGGCCTTTACCCAGCCACGTCACTGATAGCATTGTTAAAAAGTTGTTTAAACAAAATTCTGTTTCAAACACTTCAAAATAATGTTTTAATTTGTTGCATGTTAGGAATGATGGGATCACAGATAGTGGAGGCGTTGTGGTCGCCCTTCCTCAACACCGATGACGTTGCCGACATCATGGACGCCGTACTGCAATTCTTCCCACTATACAGCCTCATTACGGCAGTTAGGTGGGTATACAGCTTGTACTACAGACCATCGACTATTAAAGTGTACCTCAATCACATCAATAGAACTGTAAACATGGAACACATATCACTAATCATTACACTCCAGGCCACGGGTCGGCAACCTTATCCTTCATGAAGGGCACAAAAATGTTTTAAGAATGCGAGTGCGGGCCACATTTCATGTGTCATCGTCGTGAGGATCAGAAACGTCAAGTTGCGTCGTGTAAATGGGTTGGTGCTGGCTACGGGTTGTCGACTGTGCTCGACATAATTTGGTGTATTTGGTTAATGTGTAGAATTGGATGTATCATGTATTGTTCCAGGTCGTTGATCCAGGTGGCCCTCACGCGAGTGACGTGTTTGCAAGCGTGTGATTTTTTGCAGACTGGGGACAATATGACCGAATGCAATATGGAGTTCTTGTGCGAGAACCTCTCGCCTTCCTGCTGTGGTGTGTATTCATTTTAGACATTTTTTTTATTTTTTATTAATATCTTTGGACAACTCACACACGGCCATCTGAACCTAAACTAAGCATTAGCTTGTACTATGGCGATCAGATAACTGACTAACATACATATATATTAATAAATACGTACTTATATAGATATGTACACCCAGACACGCAGAACAAACATTCCCGCTCATCACAGAAAAGTTTGACCTGGATGGGAATCGAACCCACGACCTCCCGTGTAGTAGTCACTCATCACAGACCAACCGGCTTGTCAATTAAAAGGAATATTTTTTTATTGGCTTGAAAAACATCTATCTTGCCTCTCTCTCCCCTTCGGAACCTCTCAGATGCCTGCCCCCTGGGTCAGAGGCTGGGTACGCTCATGGTTATTAAATGAAATATTAGGTTTCTTCACTCGTCCGTCGTCAACTTTAACTTTTTCGAAAAGAAGGGTTCAGAGTTGTTACTTTACGAATTAATATATTTGCTCATACTGGCTTGATATTTATGTAATTGTTTAAAACTACTTTTATAACTATATTTCAGTTCGCGAGAGCCCATATCTTGAGTGGGAGAAGCCGGGCGTGCTGCGCTACCTCACCGTGATGCTGGTCTCGGGGCTCGTCTTCTGGCTCCTCTTGATGCTCATAGAGTACAGAGTCATACAGAAGGTCAGATTTTAGATTTTGTCATTTTAAATATTTTAGTATTTGTAGATTAAATAACAGACAATCAATTTGAACAGATCTGATGGAGGTGACAGCTGGCACCTCAGAAACCCATCGAGCTTGGGAACGCTGCTTTATTTTAATACCGTTTATTCTCTTAATTAAAACACTTTTTTCAAATCGTGGTAGACTCAAAAAAACGTTGAGTGTATCGCTGAAACCACCTGAAGAAATATATAAATGTTTATTTTTTTTCTTTAACAGACCGACGTTCAGACAGACAGTATATACCATATTTTATTGGAAATGTTGAATGTCTACGTTATTAATTTAACACTGAGTATAATAAATAATTCCATTTGGTCGCTTCAATAAAATCATATAGGTACATATTTAATAGTTACATTATACGGTACCAGATATACACGCGCACGCGTCACCCGCCGGCGCTGGACGCGCGTGCGCTGGACGAGGACGTGGGCGCGGAGGCGGTGCACGCGGAGCGCGCGACCGGCGCCGCCGTGGCGCAGCACGCGCTCGTCACGCACAGACTCTCCAAGTACTACGGGAACAATCTGGCCGTCGATCAGCTCTCATTCAGTTAGTTATAATAATCCTTCCACTATTATTCGACTAAATGCCTGAGCTACCTGACGAAATATTAAAACTATAAACAGTAAAAGTTCCATAGTTAATTATCAGATTTAAAAAAATGGGAATATTCATAATACGACTGCTTTATTCGGGTTCGTCAGTTCATACGTTTTTAGGACGTGTACCGATTTTGATGATTCTTTTTTGTGAACGACTTTGAACAAAATTAGAGCGACGTCTTTATAAGATTAGCGATATCTAAATAATAAAATGATGAGTAAGTTAGTGACATTTTTATTTTATTCGCTGGCGGTGTCACTTGTAATCTGTTTTTAAAAGATGAAAAATATAATTACAGCCGTGAACGACGCGGAGTGTTTCGGCCTGCTCGGCGTGAACGGCGCCGGCAAGACCAGCACCTTCAAAATGCTGATGGCTGATGAATCCATCTCGAGCGGAAATGCTTTTGTCAGCGGATACTCCGTCAAGACGAACGTCAATAAAGTTTATGAGAATATAGGTAAATATATTAGACGAGTATACTAATGGCTGTAGATGCTACCCTTGTTGTAACCAGGTCGATGAGATATGTCTGTTTGTTTATGTTTGTTGTCTCGTTATTACTTGCACCTGTTGTGGATAGCAGCTATGTATGATAATTGCCATGAAATGATAATATGGAGGTAAATGATATTTTGATAGAGTACAACGTACACACCCAGATAAGTATTCAATCTCGATATCATTATCACAATAAACGACATGCGCATGTCCGTGGTATTGAGCCAAATTAATTACAAATCTAAAAGCAAACTAAACGCATATTTTCATATTGTATGTCTTATGGCCGTGCAGAGCGCGAGAGCGAGATACTGCCTCGTGCCGCTGTGGGTGTCATTTCATGTTGGGAACGTAGCTTAATATGTTGAATTGTGGTCGGCTGTCTCTTTTAGTATCATATGTCGTATATAATCCGAGGTGACAGTCTGGAGTCTGGTACTTTGGTGTTGTGTATGGTTTTTTATTCTCCATGTGCTCTAGAGTATGCTATAACATTGTTTATTCATTTAATTCATTATTAAAGGCCGTGTTCAATAATTCATTGTCTCTATATAATTCTTGAACCCCGCTATCGTCAAAATAATGTAACAAGATTATGCAGAAATTATGGTAAGAGACCTAGTTAAGATAAAGGCAAGTGTGTATGTGTGTGCGCAGGGTACTGCCCGCAGTTCGACGCGGTGTTCGGCGAGCTGACGGGGCGGGAGACGCTGCGGCTGTTCTCTGCGCTGCGCGGCGCGCGCGGCTCGCTCGCAGACGCGCGCTGCGTCGCACTCGCGCACTCGCTCGGCTTCACCAAGCACCTCGACAAGAGGGTCAGTTCTTTCTTATGTTCGAAACGGTTGTACACTCAAATAACGCGACGTTCTTAAATACATATTAATTTTTGCAAAATATTTAGAAAGAACAATCACATCTCGCGTCCTAATATAACTCCCTTCCACCCTTTCATGACCATCTTAAGGCGAAGGCTTGACCCGTCAGTATGTAATGTCGTTCATTTCTTATCATATGAAGTATTTAGCATCGGTGAGTAATCTTAAGGTATATTTTTAAACTATAAACTTATTTAAGCAAATCAAAGTGAAATAAAAATAAAACATGAATTGCGACTCTGTGACTTCAGGTCAAAGACTAGCTGGCTGATTGTAGTCATCCCACTATCTGTTTTCCAGGTGAACCAGTACTCGGGCGGCAATCGCCGCAAGCTGAGCACGGCGCTGGCGCTGGTGGGTGGCCCTCGGCTGGTGTTCGTGGACGAGCCGACGTCCGGCGTGGACGCGGCAGCACGCCGCCGAGTGTGGCGCGCGCTCATGGCCGCCCGCCGCGACGGCCGCGCGCTGCTGCTCACCTCGCACAGCATGGAGGAGTGCGAAGCACTCTGCACCCGGCTCACCATCATGGTCAACGGACGGTTCCAGTGCTTGGGCACGCCGCAGCATTTGAAGAATAAGTTCTCTGAAGGTCGGTACGGGGGTGGCGAACACACCATTTGTTTAGTCCGGCGTATGAGGACACAGAAACTGTTAGCTATACTCGGTGTAAATTCGATCTAGAATGTTTACTATAAAAATTTGAGAAGTTTCTAGCGTCATTGGATATAAAAAATGTTTTCCAACAGGTCGTAACATGAATATAATTGGTTTATTCCAGGGTTCACACTGACGATAAAAATGAAAATGAACGAGGACGAGGCCGAGCCGTCGGCAGCGCAGGCGCGCCTCGACACCATCAAGGATTACGTGACTAGTAATTACAGGGATCCTAAATTAATGTAAGCACTGACCATTATAATTATTCGTATTTTTAGTTTTTTTACACCTAATTTAAGCAGAAAGCTGATAATAATATACTCAACTACTTTAAGCATGAAGTGCTGTCATTGTAATATCGTTAAGTACCTATAATATGGAGTACCTACCTGCACGGCATTATTTAGACATGTGTACGTTTAACCTGCATAAACCAGTAAGGTCCGCCACAATGACAGGAGAATGTTTACCAGCAGTCGTGGACTAACACCGAAATCGGACATAATTCGATTTTTTACTCAACCTTATTTTAATGTAGGTGTCATATATAATATTTCTGCGCGTGTGTTACCGACTCCTCCTGTTCGTTTGGACCCGATTTGGTTGAAATTTTGAGATGAGTTCCTGGATGGTTTGAAAACATAATTAGACCCGGTAGGTGGCGTTGATGTCGGTTCACAAAACCGAGTAGGACATCTGCCGGGTCCACTAGTAGCTTGTGAATTATGTGCTTTATGTTATATGCCGACATAGGCAACAATTTTTGTTGATCATTCTTCTACCATTGTGACAGAAATATTAGTTACATATCTTTAAAATTGATATTCCATGTACTGAATATTGATACCACCTATATTTAACTAAACGCGGCCGTAAGTTTGATATACAACAAATGAAACATTAATAATAATGACGTTGTCAGGGAGGAATACCAGGGGTTGCTAACATACTACCTCCCAGACCGCAACATGGCGTGGTCTAGAATGTTCGGCGTGATGGAGCGCGCCAAGGAACAGTTCCACGTGGAGCATTACAACATCTCTCAGACCACGCTCGAACAAATCTTCTTGCAGTTCACTAAATATCAGAAGGAGCTGGGCGGCGGAGACACACACATGTAATTTTATGGTATTTTTGCATATAGTTATAGCCACTTCAAGTACATATGCACTCTTTACTGACAAGTACAACAGAGCATTTATGGGACTAGAGCAGGGACAGCAAATCATTGGCATGCGACACGAAATTAAAAAAAATGCATTCCGAAAAAGTGTGAAATAGGAATTAGTTATATGAAGCAATTGATGATAAAGTCAACATTTCAACGCCGTGGGGTAAAAAGGTCGTATAAATCATTTTACCGAGAATGAGTTACTAATGCAGTCTCATTCGGAATTTTCGCTCTATTGATTGGTCTGTGCGACGCTTTCAAATTTACAAAAACAGAGTTTTTATTGAAATATATGTTGTAAGAACGAACAAAAAAATATACACGAATTAGTATTAGTTACGAAATAATGAAATGTAAAAACTCCAATAATTATGGGATGTATAAACCAATTTAAAAAAATGGGTCGCAAATCCACGCTAATTTCTAAACAAAAGATACTGACAATAAAATAAGGTTTTCAAAGATACTGACAATAAAAGAGCATTAAAACAATCCAATCTCAATAGTGTCAATATACCTATAAGAATGAAAAAAATAATAACAAACAAGTTTTTAAAATATAATTTTTTGCTTGTGCTGTGAAGTAGGCTACATGGCTTTTACAACCTTTGTACCCAAACACAACATGTCTCATTACAGTGACAAAAAATGGAACGTTGATAAATTGATACACAAAGGTTCGGCACCCCTGCACTAGACCGTCTATATTTGTTTTAAGATGTTAAGGCAATGTTTGTTAATTAACTTATTGTACCTTGTAAAGTGTGTTTGATATTTTTTCTGTAATTAAAAACGGGATTGCCGCGCTACAATTAAATATTAAGTTGTTATTGATTGTGTATTGTAAATAGTAGTAAGTATAATTAACTATTTAAATTACTATCTTACTAATTAGTTTAGCTGCTGCACCCACAATCGTTAATAGTTACTTAATCACTTCTTAGCACAGAAATTATTCTGGACTAAGGAAAGATTAAAGTAACTACTAATGACTTAGTGCGCTAGTAAATATTACAGGTTGCTACTGTGACTAGGGGACAACCCTGGTAATGTTTTGTGTCCCAGAAAAAGGTACTATTTATTTAGTATACAGCATTTTTGTTATTCCTTTTATATTCTTTGACAGTTTACAATTTCCTAGAGCTAGCTAAACATGTAGCATAATTTTCATATAATGTTGTTGTGTGTATGAATGTATAATTCTGTGGTTACAGGACTGTAGTACATAATTACAAAGCTGTATAGGAGACCGAGCAGTCCATGACCAACTGTTGTTTTATATTTTGTATATAACATTAATAAATTCATCTACTAGGCCTGGTAACCAACGTAGGGGCCAAAATAAAATAATACATAAAGTGAACACGATTTTTTATTTTTATAAGAGTTTTACAAGTTCCTAGAGTTATTTTTCAGATTTTTCCATAAATATAAGCGTATGCGTGTCTCGTGCTAAAACAACGAAATAATTATTAATTATTGTCTAAAAAATAACCTTCCAATATTATTCTGTAATTGTTTATAATTGTTCTGAACCTTTCACTTGTTGTATACAATTGTAAAGCGTAAAATATAATTCGTAAGGTACGCACGGAACACGAGAATAAAGTTGAGAGGTAGAAAACAAGTTGCCAACAAATGTATTATGCACTCTAATATTTCACTTGAGATTTTCATTAATCACTATATACAGCAATAACATGCCAATAAACACAATTTTCAATATTACTGGATTATCTGCAATTGTAACGAACAGTTCATATTTATAATAACAACATACATTTTGTAAGAATTAATACAATTCACCATTATTGTAAATCGACGATATATTGCCGTCAGCCAAACGTCAACTGAAATAGGTATTCTAATTTTAAATAAACATTTAAATAATACGTAATAATTAATACTGCAATTTAAAATACTACAACGAAATAATATAAGAGTACTAGTTTGTATATTATATGTTGTAAAACATATTGCCAACTACATATATTTACTAACAGCGATTGTATTCCTTATATTATAAAATTAAAATTTATACTATAAATGGCAATCTTCGGCGAAAAAATCACAAAATATATCACAAATTAAATAGGAAAATATGATAAAAAACGACAAATAGTGCCTTCGGGGCCGTCAGGGCTGAGCTACCAGCCGTCAGTACATATCAAATGACCCCTCCCGGATCATACAGTTGCCAGTAAAGTAAAAATTACAGGAAAAATTAAAATAAATATTTTTAGTAATTATAAAACATACAACAGAGAATATATAAAAAATGATATCGTGTATTACAACTTCTGTCATTATTATAAATCAATAATATTTTGTTTACGATATAACAAATAGCATATCAAATAATAAATATTAAAATGAGTAGTATCAAAGGTATTAATATGATTGAAGCGCAAAACATCTCATCCATGAAGGTGGCCGACTTGTTCACGTGCCCTCCGGCGCACGCACCGCTAGGCGCCATTCACCACCAAGAAACCGCCCCTAGATCTATTACCGTACACGCGACATATCACTTAAAATCATTATTAATCTTCTCATTTAATTGCACACACATATTTATGACATGATTTTATTTATATGGTTAAAATGTGTAAAAAATAGTTCAACGTAGGTTGTTTGTATTGGTGTTTAAAAATTATCAATCACGTCCATATACGTGCGTTATTCGCGCGAAATATGTACATATGTACTTCAGTACAACACGGAGATTGTGCAATATTAAATACATCATCGAGGCAACAAGGAGGGAATATTGAGCTATTTCCAAATGTAAATTTTACGAAATTAAACCATCCCGGCCTCTTCAATTTTTTTACTGATTTCGATGGACTCCAGCTGCCAGGTCGCTACATTTTTCTGTTAAGTATTTTGTTAATATTTACCACAAACTTCAACTTACACGTCTCGTTATTAACGAATTTCTTACCCTCGGAAACGCCTCTACAGCGGCAAATTTAAAATTTTAACTTTAAATTTCAATATACCCTCTGAAATTGTAAAAAAATAATGGATAAAATAATTGCTATTTTATTCATAATTTCCCAGATCGAACTAATTTAGCACCTCACAGTTTTATTAAGTCTTAATGACAGTTTAAAACCCACAACCTACATTACAATTTTATTTTACTTAATCTTTTCATATTGCACAATCTCATTACTTCTATATAACTATAATTCAAAACAAGCACCACATACCAATTTAAATTAACAATAAATAGTGAATCGCAAAATAGCACGCGTGAGAATGATCAATATAGAAAATATAAAAATATGCGTTAGTTAAATAATATTGTGAGGTTCGGGATGATGGTGTTACCTACTGGTAACATTAAGTACCACTACACTTTCAGTCTTAGAAAGTCAGTGAACATTCTACGAATACACTTAGAAACAGTAAATATTCAAAACATTTAGCTTCAACTACTAATACTTTAATAAATTTAAGTATCTTTAGACATCATGACCTATTCATTTATTGGTACGACAATATGCAACCACCTTTTAAAAGGCCCGCACACTAATACACAGTACACTACACACGATAGCAACACTCACATTAGCGTCGGCTTTAGCCTGTCACACTAAGCGTTAAATACACATCTATATAAAATACTGAACATTCCAAATTACAAAGTACTGGCAAACTAATGTCAAGTATTTGACATCTGTCACATGTTACTTGTCAAAGTCGTAAAACATCAAAAATATAACGAGTTTCTAAAAAAGACCTTCACAAAAACTGATCATAATTTTCAAAATGTATCTATCCTTGTACTAGCTTCAGTGAGTATCACTCAAGTAATTTAATAATGTAACGTAAGCAAACTATTCTGTATACAAGTTACCTGTTAAACAAGTTTCAAAGAACCTTAAGACTGGAATGGACAATGTTGCCAAACCCTTCATAAATCCCATACCCTTTAAAAATCACACACACACACACACTCACACATACACACGCTGTCACACACACTATGACAAACTCTGAGTATATACTAAATATAATTTCGTCACTCCGCGTTACCTTGCAACCGACTAAATCTAAGAAAAACTTGTTCTAAAGTTGTTTGTGAGACAGAGTAGTCCTCCATTAGGAACTGAGATTTAGATTCCTCCATTATATAAAACACCTTCCACCACGGCGTCTCCGTGTCGTTCAGGTAGTACGTGCTGATGCCCAAATAAGTCTCACTGGAAATAAAACAAACCCAATTGTAGTGAGTACTGTATCAGGCTCAAAGGACCAAAAAGTATATGGAGTATCCATAAAAGAAAACTTTTGCATGCATCAGGCGTTACTAGAATGAAAAGTGTGTATATCTATATATGTTGTCCATTCCATCCGCGACACAAGAATACTTGATGACATGTAAGCGACGTAATAGCTCGTACATCAAAGTACAGTCTGTAAAAATTTATTGTAATTTAAATGTCACTTAAAAGGGGCAACTTACATAAGTTTTGCTTCTTTGAAATTTTTCAAGACGTATTGGTTTATAGAAGCCAGCTCTGCGTCGCGGTTCGGCCCCGCTTTACATTTTATCATCAGCGTATAACCTAAAAAAATACATTTCATCGTACACGATATGAGATTATTACTAAGACGTGAAAATAAAAGCGAGATGATTGTAGCGTTACATAGGACACGACTGCACCGTGGCCCATGCATATAACTGCTACCACCCAGCCCGGACAACCGGCTTTACGTGCACTCCGAAGCACGGTCAAGAATATCGGGTCAACTGTTGTATGACATCGTAGAAAATCAAATTGCTGCCGAATTTTACTTGAGTCAACAGGGCTTTACGCAGGGGAGGCATCAATGCGTCAATCGTCACCGAGGGTTTTTTTGAGTTAACTCCCAGATAACCCGCAATGAGGTGTTATTAAAGATCCTCCTACATACCCTGCGAGAACTTGTTCTTGAGATGCTGCAGCGGCCCGAGGCAGTAGAACCGTCCGTTGACCATAACGGACAGCCTGGTGCAGAGCGCCTCGCACTCCTCCATGCTGTGTGACGTCAGCAGCACGCTGCGGCCCGCCGCCAGCGCCGCCTGCACGCACGCCCACACCAGCCGCTTCGACGCCGGGTCCATGCCTGATGGTTACACAACAACCCTCTGGTAGACATAATGCCTAGTAGCGACATGGCACACACGTCACAAAGAGACGTCACCAGCAGCCTGAAGCTATCAGAGTTCTCTGCATCGTCTGATATTATATAATTTTCCAATATGAACAGTCAGAGCTCAAAGGTTCAAGTATAACATCTTACCTGGCGGTTGAGCTTCCCTTTCACAAGGCATTATATGAAACCTTATTGGTGATCAATTATATCTATTTACTCTGCAAAATATGTGTCGCAACAATATGTTTCAGTTCCTTTTTCGAGACAACACACAATCCCGAAGTTGTTGTAGCAATGCCCAAAATAGTTTATTAGCTAGGTCGGGTTTTTCTATGGACGGGATTATTTGTAATTACCTAAAGTTTCAGCTCACAAATAATGTTGAATATTGAAGTTAAAATTAGCGACTTTAAACCAATATCAGCTAAGACACAAACTTCGTGGCAAACAGAAACAAAAAAGTAGGCTACAACGGAAAAAAAATCATTTCCTTGCATTGTTTAGTTCTTAGTTAAGTATTACTCTACATAAGTCTCTTCATATCTAAGTAGTAAGAAAATGTGGTTTATTATTATTGCGAAAGGTCGAAAATGATAAAATAATATGTGATGATTTGTGACTTTATTGTATTAATTCACAAGGTATGTGAAGATTAGTATCCCTATGTAAAGTCATGTGACTGGTTGGCTACTGTTGGTGATAATGGCTAACTGACTCAATCTAACAGAAAATTGAAGCCGAGCATTTGAAGTGCAGTGTCACCTGTGGTGGGTTCATCGAGCAGTATGAGCGGGGAGTCCCCGAGCAGCGCCAGCGCGGTGCTCAGCTTGCGCTTGGTGCCGCCGCTGCACTCGTTCACCTGCACCGTTACATTGTAATTATATGTATATCCTACTAGCTGTATCCGCAGCTCGCTTACGCACAAAAACGTTATAACATAAAAAAGTTTTTTTATCACCAGTGGACCAAAAAATCCCACTCAAACTTGGCGTAGGAAGAGGGGGGCGGTCCGCACCCGGTGTCACCTTTTTTGGGGTGACACTCACCCGGTGACTCCAGATTAAGAACAATGTATAAACAATAAATAAATTCGCTAGCACAGCTATCTCTTCCGAGATTCCTCCATAAGGCAATCCTTGACTTCTTAGTGGCATCGTTTCTCATATCATTCGTAAAGTTGTTGAAAGCGTAACTCGACAAAATAATATGGTGGTTTTGTCAACTTTGTCGTGTGCTAGTGTCAAGTGAAGTGTAGTGAAGATGACAGGAGCAGGCAGCATCATACCTTTTTGTGGTAGTGTTTCTCGAAGCCGAGCAGGCGCGCGAGCTGCGTGGCGCGACGCGCGCCCTCCCGGTGCGGGATGCCGCGCAGCAGGCAGAAGATGGCCAGCGTCTCCTTGGCTGTCAGGTTGTCTAGTAACGCGTCGAACTGAGGGCAGTAGCCTACAACAAACATAACGTTATTTATTCTTATTATCATTCGGGTTTTTTCGCATCCGATATCGTTTTTCCAACATAACTGTATGATATTTTTTCAAAATTAAGGTCTTTTCTGTGAAATTGTATATTATACTATGCGACTGTAATACTTTCTTAATAAAATTAATTACATACTGATCCGTAACTGAAAATATGGTGTTTTTACATACAATTACATAACCGATCCCTGTTATATTCTGTTACCTTATGAATAAAGGAGCGATAAGGGACGTTGATCAAACTCGTTAGCAAGTTACATACTATTTTATCAAGGCGCTCACCGGGCGCACGTGCTCACACGCTTTGCTGACAGCTGACGCGTCATATGTCATCGTCGCCTTGTCCGTATAGGTCTGCAAGTGACGTAAGTAACGTGGCGACAGTACCGATGTGCCTGTAGGCGTCCTGCAGCTGCGTCTTGATGCAGTATCCGTGCACAGCGGCGCGGCCCGCGCTCACCGCCGCATCGCCCGTCAGCATGCGGAACGTGCTCGTCTTGCCCGCGCCGTTCATGCCCAGCAGTCCGAAACACTCGCCCGGCCGCACCGCTGCAAAACAATACACCCTTATATTATATTTGTTACACTCACACAAGCACACACGCATACACTCACGCACACACACGCTCACACACACATAGTGGAAACCCGGTTTGGAAGTTGGTCTCTCGAATTGAAAGGCCCGAGTTCCAAATCTTCACGCATCTCATCATGTCTGTAGGGAAAAATTTGTTGGGCAATGTGAGGAAACCTGCACAGTGTGAAAGTTTGTGATATGGATGAATATTGATCCTTCTCACAAAAATTACTGAACGGTTCTGAATGAAATTTGGGGCAGAGACATAGGTTATAAACTGGAAAAACACAGAGCCTTATATTTTATAACGTATGACGCGGACAAAAGCCAGTAATAGTCGTACCAAAGCTGAGTCTATTGACCGCTACAAAGTTCCCGTAGTACTTGGTGAGGTCCTCGCAGACGAGGCTGTAGTGCGGCAGGTCGCCGCGGGGGATGGACTCCACGAGCCGCCTCTCCGCCGCCACCTCGCTGTCCTCCTCCACGGCGCCCGTCGGCTGCGGCCGCGTGCCCCAGTATATCACCTGCACATAGAATATACATGGATCTTTAAAAGAAAGAAAGAGAACACATTAACAACGGCCGGGAGACAAACCGATTGGTCTATTTGTTAGTGAACCTGACTGCTACACCGAAGGTCGTGAGTTCGATTCCCACCCAGGTCAAACTTTTCTGTGATAAACAGCAATGTTTGTACT
>DWJZ01004048.1:0-15948 GCA_018249125.1 Asbolis capucinus | reverse complement strand
ATAGATGAAATAAACATTTATGGCTTATGTAAGGACAATGATTGTAGGATACTTTTTATCCCAGAAAACTGTATTGTTCTCGTGGCATAATATGTAAAAATGAGTATGGCAACTCCGAAACCATTCGGCAACTCTTGTTCCAAAGCGAAGCGAGGGCAATTTCTAGTACACAATAAGAACGACAAGTTATCCTTAATAATGTGGAAAAGGACCAATTCCTAATCATTAGTAGGGTCAGCGAAACAATACTGCGTTAATGCTGGCTGCAATTTACACTGCTGATGAGTGGAGTGATATTTAAGAAATCAAAATCTCTCTCGACACTTCCCTACTGACACTTCCCTAGCGTCCATTGAGGTTGGTACTGCTTACTAGCGGCTTCAAGGGATCTCAATACCAATTCTAATCATTCTGCCGTAGCATCCCAGGTGTAGCACTCCAGACGTAGTATTCCCGGCGTAGCACTCCAGACTTAGCATTTCAGGCGTAGGACTTCAGGCGCAACAACATAGTTCAAAATTATTAAAAATTTATGATTTTATCTTTCATTGTCGTTCAACCGCACTATAAACGACACGTCGGCGACACGGCGTGACATACAAACTATATTATTTTCGCGCCGCTCCTCGCCGCTTTAGCTATGCGCCGCACCACCTATGTGCGGTTTGACCTTTATTCTTTGATTTAGTTGATTGCGTCTATTAATAATGTAATTCACTAGATGGCGATGTATTAATTACCTGTTATAATAATATATAACTACGTCAAACATCGAAGGTTACATAAAATACCTGACATTATGCAATAAGTACGCGGTAAACCGACTTTAATCGGTAGATATACCCGACTTCTACTGATAAAAGTAAAGGAAACGAAGTCAAAGTTACAGAGCCAGCAAACTACAAAGAAAGGTTAAGTTGAAATAAAAGTTTCTAGACTCTTCCTCAGAGTGTGAGTGATATATGGATTTATAATGTTATACTAGCTTCTTTCTTTCGCGAAAAAGACCTTAAGCCATCAGTCATATTTGATACTTGTTAGAAAATATTATATATATATAGAAAATTAATACTGTTAATGTTAAATGTTGTTAAATATTGACTAAGATGGGTGTTGTCATAAGTATAATTAATATTTTAAATATGTCGCCACAAGAACCCCTTTATTTAATATGTGTAAATAATACACTTGATTGAAAAATCTAAATTTATTTATACAAGCTACATAGAATATACTACTGAACGTAAGAGTGGTTTATCGTAAGGTAAGTAACGTAACGTAACGTAAGTACCACCATTTTGACAAGCTTTATTAAAGAGAAGGAAACAGAAATATGCATATTATACCTAATTACAGCTTTCTATTATCGTTACAACCTCTGCGGTGGACTACCTACAGTTGGACGAACAGACATGGCAAAATTAGAAACATTCAGAATTTACTACGGATCTCTAAAATCGTTGTAAAGCTCCAAATAGTGAAGTGTATGTAGTTAGAAGCAACCTGCCTGACCGGCACTTCACAGCCGTAAGTCGAAGGTAAAAGGTTTAACGCAAATGCGACCTAATAGAGATGTTTGGTTGGCAAACATTTTTACCAAGTGCTCCCCTGTCGCCATCTTGTTGACTGACGTCGGAGACGTTTGCTGGTTATTTGAAGGGTTCTCGTTGGAATGATATTTGACTAGAGTTTGATCAAGCGTCAATAACTTACTACTGAGAATGAAAAATGGCGAGCAAACCGAGGAAGACGAACAAGTGACCGACACTTGGGTTAGGTACGAACCCCTCTAACAATCCGCATTAAAGCAGCGTGGTGGTGTATGCTCTGGCTCCCCAGTATGAGGAGAGATCTGCGCTTAGTAGTGGGCCGTCAATGATGGGACAACTATTATGTGACAGATGTAAGTTTGTTTTAAACAGTTCATTCGCGTTCCCATAGAAGACTTCATCGCCACTTACCATCACATTGGGTAGTAGTTGGTACGTACTCATTTATCATAAAACATCTTGGATTGTGATGTGTATCCACGTCATGCATGAACTCGGGATTCATGGATGGTGCGTGGGCTACAGCAGGTGTTTTGAAGAAAAGCCGCCTTCTTCAAGTGAAAAGTTACGAGGCCACAAGCCGGAAATTTCCATTGGAAATTAGAGCGGCCTATAAATAGAAATGTAAATGAATATAGCGGCGTTGCCAACCTTTCCTTCGCAACACCGCCGGAGTCGAAACGTAATGAAAAACAACCTGGACATCTTACAAGTGTAAACTTTAAGAAACCAATGAACATTCTTACTAACGACGAACATGGTTGTTCGACAAAGTTTTGTTATTCAATTATTACCAGCTTCCATAAAAACTTCGAGCCCTTTAAACTTTTTTGTGCAATAACAATAGCCTATGACTTTTCTCCAGTTCTAGTCCACGTGTATGCCAATGTCTATTAAACTGGAGATGGTAATTTAGGCGTAAAAACTGATAGTCTACTGGTTTGAAAGTTGGTCTCTGAAACGGTTCCAACCCTGCGGCGCGCTCCTCTAATTTCTCCTTTATTCTACTTATTTAACTATATGACTGTTCTATATGACTGTTATTTCACAGTAAATTAACCAGGAGTGCCTTGGAACTCGGTCATAATGTACCGGCGCGGGATCATTCCGATTCCCGTATTAAGTCGTGTCACTATTAATACTTCCTCTCACAATAATGCCAATACTATTCGAAATAAACTCACAAATTCTAAACATGGAAATCAGGAGTAATTAGGTCCAAGGATCCATCTAGATTCTTTTCTCAAAGTATTGAATGAGAGGTAGAAATTCCCTTTCTTAAGGTGAATTATTTGGTTTTAGTTTGTAATATGATGCGGTGCATCCGATAACGTACCAAGCCGGACACGACAAGCCGTAAGCTGCGGTGTGGCCGCGCCCTTGTCAACCCAAAGTTAAGATTGGATGAAAAGACTTCTTTGCTCAATCCATTCTGTTTGCTCCAGTGCAATCTAGACTGACTGGACTTGTTTTAGCTGTTCGACTCAGACAATTAATTAAGTTGTGATTGCACAATGATGTTCAAAGGACCGGATCTCAAGGAGGCTTCGGATTCAAATTACCGCGATCCCAATATAAAGAATGTTTCTCTGAGAGACTGCTCGGATTCCACAAAGGAAGTCGTCTTATGTGAAGTAACGATTGTTGCCTTTATATCATTGTTGTACTACACGAGAGTAATTGTTTGCCTTATACATTATAATATTTTATAGAGTCAAATGATTGGTAGCCGGCTGTCACTCTTGTTTGTCCCCACCGTGACTCCAGGTAACCTGCTGCAGCGGCAACAATAAGTGGTTTTATTGTGCCCATACAAATATACTAATAAGACGTAACGAAATCATTCTTGACGGCGCAGGGTGTACGGTGAAACTCAATAGAGTTTATGTTTAATATCCTTTCTGTATTACTATAACCAGAGTTTTATCTACTAGAATGCTCTCGTTTCGCTTCGGAAAAACCAGTTACCAGATAAAAATTGTTATTGTGATAAAACTATAACAGTTAGTAATATGCTGTCTCAGATTTATTTGTAGATATTGATGTCCTCTATAAAACTGTAGCACATCACCTTGCTCTAATCTCAATAATTTCCGCAGTGTACGCGGTATAAGGATTTTTTTGGCACTTTTTTCACATGTTGGGTTACACTGTCGAAAAATTTCACGCGGATCCCTATTAATTTTTTATTAAATATAGCCTATGTTCATCAGGGATAATGATAGAACTTTTTTAAAAATCGTTCCAGTAGTTTCGGAGCCTATTAAATTCAATCAAACAATCAAATATTTTCTCTCTATAATGTTAGTTATCTATGTAATATGTAAAAAAAGGAGCTTCAAGGAACGAGAAGGAGCGTTCTAGTCGTACTAAAAATTATCCGAGCCGTCCATTTGCTTGCATGTCAATAAAAAAAACCAATCATATTCGAATTCAGCGGATCCAGTTCAGAAAAAAATTTTTGGATAATTTTTTTTTGTGTGAAAATGGAAAAGCCAAACAAATACGATTTGAACCTTCTAGCAGTTGTCTGGTTGATAATGTTCGTAGGTTACGTACGAGACAGAGTCTTAAGTTCGATCTCCGAGTAGACAACAATGCGCTAGCTCTATGCCAGATAGTTTGTACGAGCAACCGGCGTTGTTTGCTCGTGGAGCCCGGTGCATATGAACTATACGTTGTAGCTACAATAAGGGTTTTGTTGTTGCCATATAGGACCCTGAAACAGCAAACACAAAAGATAACCAGAATACAGCACGGAGTCATAACTGAAGCCATGTCGGAGTCATAATTTGAGGCGGCAAGTGCCGGAGCCTCCGATATTACGAACATATGCGTGATCCGATCGTAAGCGCTCGCTTGTTTCGCACTCGTTGCCCTCCAGGACGACTAGGTAGCTTCTGATGTATGTAACAGGCGGGTATATACTCTAAACAGAACTAACTAGGTCTGGCGAGTTGTGCTGAAGTAAGGCGAGGCAGTGTGACGAGAAGAAGATACGAGGGGAGAGAGAAGGCGAGGAGAAGAGAGTACGGCAGAACAATTCTCTCCTCTGGACATGCTCTTGATGATGTGGATGCTCTTAATGAATTGTTAATGGCAGCTGACTTGCTACCGTGTGCTCATTTCGATCAAACCTCGGTCATTGCCCACGTCAAGGACAAGCAGTGACGCGAGAACGTGGCTACATCAGTACAACCTAGGTAAGGAATTATGAACTCCTAGTGTGTTTTAGTGGTAGCCTTGTCGGAGGAAATGCTTCGATACTAACCTCTAAATCCATATTGGAGAATAACATCTAAATCCGGATCTGCTTCGATATCATACAAAATGTTTACGTCATACACTAACCCTTCCGATGCAAGTGTACGAAGTATAGACAGGATGATTGACGCCGCTTTCAAATACTAGTTATCAGGCGGCGGAACTGACACGTTCCACGAGATCTCCTTACCATGCAGTGAAAGGCGATGACAAGTTGCGTTACGCGTAAAAAGCCTTTTCATTTTCTCTTTAACTGTTCCAGGTTGCAGCTTTACGGTGCACAAACGCCCGCGGGATTAGCGCTCATTTCATACGAGATACTATGACGAGACACAAAGTGTAATGAGTCAAACGAGTTGACGACCACAGACGATAACTGTGGGAAACTTAAAACATTTAAAAGAAAAAACATGACGTTGAGTAAGAGTAAGACTGGAGATACTAATTTAAGCTAAATTTTCGAAGCGTTCATGCCCTGCGGCTTGTTTCGATTGCAAGCGATCGAAGAAGTTTCGCAACAGCGGGCGCGGCCCCTAGGAGAATGAGGGACCGGCACTGGCAAAAATTTCATGAGCGCCTCTGTTCTTCGGAGGACACGTAATCCGTCGGCCCCGGTTGTTGTCCTTAGATAGCAATAGTAAAGCCATCTTGGAGGTCTTCGTGCGGCATAAAAACACTTGAGCTAGCCAATAACCCCTCAATCAATCTGCATTGGAGTAGCGTGGTGGATGCTCTAGGCCTCAGCATGAGGAGAGTTCTATGATTAGCAGTGGGTCATCGATGGATTGAAGCCAAGCAAAAGTTTTAATTATAAACACAAACCATACAATTGCCTGTTAACATATAACATTCAGTGTACGTTTTATTTCAGAGTGGTGATAAATTACATGAATATAAATGAAATAAAAAGCAATGTCAACGTACAGAATCTCGTTTGAAGCGAATTATTACCGAAGCAAAGCAGATTCAATTTTATTATAAATTACTTTCCGTCGTATCGCTACAACTAAAACGCAGGGTGTCCTGTCGTGATTCCCGCGAGGATGGTATTGTTTGTCAATATACAGGCCGTACGCTACCTTGTATTGGTGTAGGTAATGTTCATTATAATGCAATTTCATTAGTATACTACAAACACATGTGTATATTCAGTGATAATGTTGCCTCGCGTAAGTACAACATTATTGGTAACACTATTACTATTCCTATGGTTTATTACAGCCATCTGGCTATTCTCTTGCTTGGGTCGGCGTCATGTCGTGCACCAGCCGACTCGAGCGATCTTTTGTCCTGGCCAACAACTCATTTTACCATCAGCCTCACGTGACTAGTCTACTCGCTTGCTTTGTTTACCTTTAAATATAAACATTTTAATTGTTATCTAGCAAATAGGTACATCGATTTCAAAGATCAAATGTATAAGACCAAAGTTAGTTGGAGTCATAGTTTCTCAAATGTTTTCAATACATTGTCAGTGTCATATTGAACTTTAATATAATCATGTTAAACCTATAATTTAATAGGCATCATTCGCTATCTGTTACAGATAATATACCACAGTAAATGTTTAGTTTGTACTTCCCAAACGAGGCTTCCGAAAGTTGGTCGTGCTGTCGGCTCCCCGGCGACTACTGCCTGTGGTATTATACATAGAGTGAGGCAATTCGTGAACGCTTTTTCCAGGCAAGTCCACGTTGTGGCTCCTCTTAAAATTATTTCTGCCGCACACAGAGTCGTTATAGTATCTAATTAGTGTACAGATTAACCAGGTAGTGATTTCAGTAACCACTAATGACTCTGGATTATATTAGACTAATAACGAACTGAATCGAAATAACTTAAGGAATTAATTCATTAAACCTAATTGGTCAGTACTCCTCGTGAGTCTGTCGCCATTGCTGAGAAGGCCTCATACCATCACGCTGCTCCAATACGACTCCATTTCATGTTTAGTTCAAGTTGTGTTCCAAAAGATCAATGTACCTCGCTATGTCCAGCTGTACTACATATATTGTGACCTACAACAAGACCGTATATAAACTTCAATTAGGAAAGTTTAGTTTTCGCTACAGTTAGAAAGTTAGCTCCAGTAGAATGCTGGATAAAATCAGTGTTTGCTGATTTCAGGGACAACTTTAATTGAAACAGTAAATACGATACAAATGTAAACAAATCACAATCCTGTTTCAGTTAAGCACTGAATGTTGAACGAATTTTAGGGTTCCCTGGAGGCTTAGGATGGTACTTAACAGGTCAGTGATATGTGTGGAATCGGGTTAAATTTGGGAAGCAAGACAATAGACGTATCATAGATAACATCGTCAACCACAGACTAAAATATACGTTTCACACAGATTAAAACGCAAGTGTTTCCAACACTAGAATACAGACTGGCACTTAATACCAGCCAATGCAATAAATCCATTTTCGAAGGTCAAAGAAATCCAGTGTCCTCGACAAATGCCGTGAGAGATTGGCATTCACGCCCTCCTCACCTCAGCCGAATATTTCAACACTGCTTTGTACGTCCGGGGCGAATCTACTTCGCTCCATAACATTTGAATATGCCCCGCAGCCATCCATTCCAGTCTATTTGCAGATATTAACTCCGGACTGTTCTTGTTCTGATTCTGCAGTCTAACAGATATACCCACAATGTATGGTATCGATCGATTGCTGCTGTAAACTCTATTTTTAAATTTTTATTAATGGCCTCTCTAGTCAATTTGGATTTCTTTGGGCTTCTCGTAATAACTTGAGAGGCTTAGCTTACTCAACCCGCTACTTACATATATATATTGGTAGAAAGGGGTCAGGGCCTCCCCTAATGCCGGGAATGCTGGCGTTCGATGGCCTAAACGCCGTGTCGACTGCTATTGTCTTTACACTTACTTGTGCACAGTAACATAAATATTTGCATTTGTAAATATTGTGAAATACATTATTTCAGTATGCCAGCCACTAGTAGACCACCCATGCACGCCTTGTTGTCGGTCAACTTGGTCAATCACTCAACACCGCCACAATCCACAACGAGCGCTTTATTATCAATTTCCATATTAATCCTTAACCCAAACATATGAACATCCGCTGACATACAATTCAACTGTATAATAGATAAGCTACCCGTATCGATGAGGACCCAATACCATAAATTAATTTCCTATACCTACGTTATCGTTAATGGAATCTGCGCGGATTAACGGCCCACTGGGATGCCAGATAGCTGAGGGATAATCTTGCTGGTTCGACATCCTATCAAGTGTCAGCGGGTGACATTTAAAGTGGGATTTGGTTCTAATTGATGGTTGTGCTGTAACAGACCGAGGTGTTGATCGCTACAGAGCTGTCACCTATACAAACTGTAGGCATTCAATACCTGTGGGCCATAACAAACAAATATATTAACATATAAACATAATTTGTATACATATATATAATATTATAAATTAATACATTAATGAAGCCTCATCGATTACACCGAGTGATAGTACTGATCAATGACGGCGGCAGTTAAGATGGCTGCCGTTATATTTGTTGTGAATACGGCGTAACAGCCTTGCTCTTAAACTGTACCATCCTCGTTCGATGCTATGTATGTAGATGAATAGTCCCAAAAATACAATCCACGGTTCTTAATATTGGATGGTCTATACGCTCGATGGAGACGGAATAGAAAGGAAAAGATAGCAAAAGAAAAAACATTGTAATAAATGCTCACTGCTGCTAGGTGGCGGGAATCCGATAACCGTTTGTCAAGATTTCAATCCGCCTTCTCAATGAAGAAATGCAACGTCGTGGACTTGTTTGTCGGTTTAATATCTAGACAATACTTACATAAATGAACGTCAGCTCAGAATCAGTTTTATGAATTCAAGTTCTTTTTTTCTCTCCCCGTCCTCCTACTTCTAAATCTTTTTGTTTGTTTCTTTTCCCTTCCTGTGTACAACAAAACAATGTACTACTTCCCTTTCTTTGTCTTTTCTATACGTGGGGGAACATCAACTCCTTCTTGGCTGGAAACACGTTAGTTATGCCCCATCCTGATGTTGCTTATGTTCATGAGCAGTGGTTATCACTCACCATCACGTAACTCTGACCGTTAGCGCGTACGTGGGATAGGAAAATAATTCATTCATTTCCATCCCAACAAACATCACGATCATAAAACATGGAACACATCAAACATGAAGTTTCCTTCTTAGTACTCGTATATAATGATACGAAATAGAAGTCACTGAAGTATTGTAGTAAGTATGCGTATTATTTAAATAGCTTCACAAACAATAATATATGTCTAGAAGCAAACCAAATAATCGATTTAAATAAATTAGGTATAGAGATAGAACAGTACCTGAGATCTGTTTCATAATCTGTTTACGGTCCCTCCAAAGCAATGACTTATGATTTGTTTCCCACTCAATTACGATCGACAAAGTCTCTGGGCTAAGAATGCTCCTATAACAATCTATAATACAAATGTAATTGTCAAAGATCAAAAACTTGCAAAACAGTGAATACCGGCTTTAAACGAGCTCGACCACACCTTCGTGTCTGTACGAATGGTAGAATCAAAACACAGAGGAAATAAATACATATAGAATTTGGCAGACAAAGATACCCCGCTGTGTAGTAAGATTTCGTAACTTCCGTTACGTACGTAATACACTCAATGGCTTTTATCCTATAATAAACAGGTGCCTATGATAAGGCCCCTGCCGTACTACTAGCAATTCGCGTCTGCTGCAAACTTAAAGCTTTTTGGACTGACAAAAGAAACTTAAAACCTTGGTAGAAATTACCGGGACTATCTTCGTAGATAGTACGAGGCCTCAAATCGTCGGATCTCTGCATTTAGTTCACGCAACAATGTTGAATCTCCGGCTATTATCTCGGGTATTATTTTGGACGGCATTGACGTTATAAGATAATTAGATATTTAGTACAATCAAGCGCTTCCGCAATATAAGGTGCAAATTGTTTTGCAGTTTAATATTCGTTTTCATGTAAGTACATGCTATAACTAATCATCTCTCGTTGTGGCTAAAAACTAAACAGGGACGCAATATCCTTTTGAAAGTAAACCAGTATTCACGTAAACGGAATGTAATTTCAAAATTTCGTTCTATACCGTACGCTATCGATCCACTGATTTAGAAGCAGCCTTGTTTGGTTATTACTCAGTATAGTAATAAGGTGTTCATTTTAGGTTTTAAGCAAGCATCTTATACCAACTCCAGGAATTCCAGAGAGTTCTATGACAATAGCAAGAGTGACGAACGTTCATATATTATCGTAATACATGGATGTAACTTTACGGGAATATTATAATTTCATGGCTCACCGGGGGGCAATATAAGGGGAATTTTGTAGGGAAGACGAAATGAGAAAGTAATTTTAACACTATGCTCAAACATAAATTCAAATTCGAAAATTATTTTGTTGTATACTTATATGTAAACTAAACTGGTTTAAAATATATAAAAACTTGTGGTATACACTAATTCAAACTAAGTTAATTTATTTAATAAAGAGTAGATAGATAGATAGTTAAAGATCTTTCGTCAGGTAATGGTATGTTCCTTTTTTATTCATACTGTATTTTCAGCTGAAATCTGCACTGTACTAATGTTAATAAAATGTATTGGTACCTCAACTAAATCAATAAACTTTACAACTCAGTTGGCCAAATTATTTGTCTGAAGAAATCAGATGGACTGCAAAGTATCTTCTATACACACACACACACACACACATATATATATATAATATTTGTTAATCGTAGCCACGGCAAGATGAAACTGCATTCGGTACGCACGATTTGTTTATAATCTGTGCCGAGTTATTTAAAGTACCCTTATAATAATTAATGGCAGAGAAATCGTGAGTACATTTCAATTAAAACATTACGATTTGTCTTCTCACTGGACAATTTACTTCACTTCCACTCTGAGGAAAAACTCATGTTTCCTAAAAATAAAACCATTTGATAAACCTAAAAATAAACCACCAAACTGGTTTAACATTTTTTGTCTAATAAAGTGGCTTGATAATTTCCTTGTAGTTTTGTAAAATAAATAAGATTTTTACTTAACATTATGAAATGTTCCCTTGTAAAGCAATAGTCATAACACCACCACATATAGCTGAGCTTTTGGCCCTGGTGGTCATCATCATCATCACCGTTCACCCTACTAACCGAGCCCGCCGTCACTTACCTTAGTGATCATTTAGCGTCAACGCAATCCTCCAGGGTAAGAACGCAAACAACTAATTTTATTGAATCATTAATCAAATATTGGGGATATAATCTGGTTGTGTATCAAGAACACAGGTGGCCGAGTTTAATGTTGCTATATGTACATTATAACATTATGGCACATTATATCGATATGTTGTATGTAGATACTCTCTCGCTAGTAGTAATCTAGTTAACAGTGGAACCTGGAAGATGCCCGCTTCTGGCAAAGTGCCATGTATTCAGGAACTATGTCTCGAAAACTCTACTATTTTATATTCCAAGTATTCTAAGGGAATGTGAATGACATCGACCTGTCCTTGTTCAACATTTTATTTCTAAGCTTTTACTTAAGATGCTTTGCGTGTTTCTTCTCCGTCCCCCCTTATAATTTGCGTTAATTATACATATATTTTTGCAAAAAATAATATTCCTGACAATATTTTTGCGTCCTCAAGTTTTTATGCCATGCGAAAGGCCCCGACGAAGATTGATGACTGCCATCGAACGATAACAACCTGGACCGAGGTTTTTACGTGCCCCGCGAAACAAAAAAGTGATTATTAACTTAATGCCATGAGGCACCTTCCACTTTCCAGTTTGCTTAACTTTCCTAACAATTCACAATCGCCACAAGCCGCCGGGCCAGGAGCGTCTGTGAACTCTATAAGCAATAAATTACTCTGATTGTAGCAGTGCGGCTCAACTTTATTTCAGAGTTAGTTTCAGTGAATGCAATATTTATTTGCGTCGAGTGTTCTCACAAGTTTTGAATGCATCACTGTTTTCAATGGTCTAGTCTTTTATTGCACAAGTTTTGCCTTATTCCCATATCTTTTACACGCCGGGCATGAACGAATATACTCGTAGGCTGAATATTAGAAGTTCAATATCGAAAATCTATCTATTTACAATTAATATTGTATCCGGACGGTTTTCGTCCCAAATAACATCACGTAACATTAGTGTTCGTCAGTCGGTGTGAACTCACTTCTAACATTTTGTGACGTACAGTACAGACAGAAAGTGTCGTATTAAAGAGATAAAGAGGAACAGCATTACAATTTCCCGGACGCTTGCCAATTGCAGGTTTATAAACACCTTCAGTATCTTCAAGGGGAACTCTAAAGATTTACTACAAGCTATCCTAAAACAATAATAATTATGACTAATATTATAAAGTCGAAAGTTTATGAACATGGATGGATGAATAGATATTTGTTACTTTTCACGCAGTAACTATTGAACGAATCTGAATGAAATTCGGCTTTAAAATCTGGAATAACGCATAGGCTACTTATTATTAACGTACCAACCACTCGAGCGAAGCCGCAGGTGGAAACTAGTATGATAATATATTCCCAACACTGACATAACTTTGGTAGTTAGACGTGCGTGCAGGATTCGAACTCAGGCAGACAGGCCCGCTGTAGCTTAACTCGCTCGACCACATCGGTTGGACACTAGCCGCCGAGCTGCGAGCGCGACGGCGGTAACTAATTCAAGTAAAAGTAGCCAAGAGCTATAAAAGTCAATATTCAATAAAATATAGTCCCTCGTCTAATATTTTATTATAATACGTTATTCCATTACTGACCGACGTTTCATCGGTTTTCCATGCATTAAAATATTTAATGCCAGTGACTGTTTGGGCTCTACAGATAGGATTTTTAAATTCATAAAAAATACGATTATATACTAATACTAGCTGATCCGGCGAACTTCGGACCGCAAGACAATTTTTTTTCTTACCTTTTCCCCTGAACTTTCTCAAATATTTTAAAATCAAATTAGTCATTTAGTTGCAGTATAGATTAGTAGCCTAAATACTGACTACAGCGCCATCTGTCGGGCTGATTTGTGAATCTTAACAATTCAAGACATCACCCAAACGCATACAAAAAAAACTTTCAAGTCGGTCCACTCGTTTAGAACAAGTTCAATGACATACACACGTACAGTAAAATTATATGTATAGCCATACTAATATTATAAAGCTGAAGAGTTTGTTTGTTTGCTTGAATACTTTAATCTCCAGAACTATGTACTAGACCGTTTTGAAAAAATATTTCAGTGTTACGAGTAGATAGCCCATTCATCGAGGAAGGCTATAAGCTGTATAACATCGTGCTAAGACCAATAGGGGCGGAGTACCAATAAATAATGTTTCCAAAGCGGGTTTTTTTTTCTATTGTGAGGCGTATTCGGCTACGTGCGCCGCGTAAACTGTTAAATTTTCGCAGCAATCCTGTATGATAGAATTGTTCCCCTTTAAAAGTCATATAAAATGTCCGCGACAGCATATGTCTATCATTTGAAGTTAGCTCGCTATATTTGTCTGGATACGCTATATACGGCATGGAACGAGGTACTTTCAATAACTGAATGCCTTCAACCAGCATCTGCCATTTGCAATGTTTATCGGCGAGAAATCGCTTCAAATATTATTTATCCGGATATTCGTCAAGATTAAGTCTCGGTTTAAAGAGGAATTAATTTCATTGCGGATTTTCAACTTGAGCCAATCCTGTTTTATGTTGTCTGTAATTGAGGATAAGGGAATATAAAAACACTAGCTTTTGACGTGACTATGAAAACTACAAGTAAATCCAAGGCCCTGTCATGTTGCTGCCTGTCATCTCTACACAACCTTGATGTGCAGCCATTACAATAGATAGTGACGTAGATGGATAGTGCGTAGACCGCTTAAGACGCAGTCTCAGGGTATTGTGGTGCCGTAGGAAATAGCCTCGCAAGATGCATGGGACAACTACATTTAGTCTTCAAGCTTCGCTGGACATGCTCGGTTACTGTTGTCGATAGTTCGTACATTACTCCATAAATTAAGATTTGTATTTTAACCTATCACTATGACAAGTTAAACGGTTACGAGGGAAGTCTCGAGAGATTACACGCACTGGGTTTATATTGTTAGCGAATGTTATGGATAAAACAAACACCCATAGTGTGACATGGTGCTAGAGCGGCTCTATCGCGGACATGATTTGAATGATTCGACAGGTGTATGTCAAATTTTTTTTCGAATCGTGGCCACGTCAACGAGCGATAATTACTACATATATACCATCAGATGGCCTCTTAGTTTGTCTTTCTTAAAACTATATGTACATTGGTATATTTTTAAAGTTATACTTCTTTCTTTTGGCCCGTTAGATACAAAATGATGACTGTACATTTTTTCGATGCGCGCGCAAACTGTGACAAAAAACCGACACCCTAAATGATATAATCAACATTTTAGATTTTTTATATTATTATTATGTTAAGCCAAACAAGTATAACTTTTTAAGTGCGTATATAAATAAGTACATACACATTTTGCAGATAGAAACACGCAATGACAGATTGTTTGCGGAAGGTCAGGTTCGACAAATAGTACTGATGCAGCCTCTCCGCACATAGAGCCCTTTTACCAGCAATGAACTATTTCTTTTTCACGTTTACTAAACATCAGTAAACAGATTCACCGCGCGTTCCGGGAACATTCTAATAAACCATAGGCTTACCTACATGTACTTATATTATAGTACAGACAAAATTATTCTTTTTTTATCAAGCAAAAGTTTATACTCATACATATGTATAATTGTGTCGATGCGAATACCGAACTAAAAACGAATAATTGAACTTGCAGAAATATAATAATACTACGAATAAATTCGCACTCATTGGTATGTGCCTAATGATGACCTATTATTTAATGTTGGTTATGCCCTTATACTGAACTATGATGTGATTCTTGGGTTCAAACCATTGATGGCCCACTACTGAGCACTGATCTCTCCTCATACTGAGGAGGATTGAAGCACACTCCAGCTCGCTGCTCTAATGTGGATTGCTGGACGGATGAGTGGGCAAGCTAAGCGTCGCAAGTGATTGTGCCGCCCGAAGGGCTCCGACGTGGTTTTAAAATTGATATTTATGACATCAACCGGGATCAACGGCTTTACTTGCTTTGTTCTCTTTTTCGCAAAACGTACATGAAAATTTTCCACAAGATGTCACTCATTTTCTTACCGATACGAGTAGGTCCCATGGTAAGTTAACTTTTTCGATCACCTCTAATTAGGACAACCAGCAGGCTATGAACGCTTCAATATAACTCACTATAATTGAGTGTACGTAATAAATAAATATCTCCGGACCACAACAAAAGGACATTTGATCCCAAACAAAGCTTTACCTTGTTCTATATATGTTGATAAGACTACATTACTGTATTGTAGAAATCAAATATCTCTAATTTCGCATTACTTTCCAGGGACCATGTACAAGCTATTTAGCTGTACTGGTTTCCCACAAAAATATGAGTGAAATTTGTTCACGGGCATATAGATGTTAGATAAAATCGTACGTGACTTTATAGAGACAACATCGTTCACACGTTAGCGTGATTCACAATTCAGGACAACGTCATCTAGCGTCTGGGATTCCTACGTACACAGAAATAAACAACATTAAAGAGGAGTCTTTAGACTTGATTTGTACAAAAGAAATATGTCGTTATGTATTCAGAAAAAGCTATATATATGTATATATAAAATTAATGTTTGTTTGTGTTTATAGTGTCTGAAATGGTAATACAGCACGGATGTCTTTAGCAACTTGATTCAGAATTCAGCGAAAAAAGTAGCAAAATTATGTCGAACATCGGTTAACGACGTTATCGTTATTCCGTAATAAAGAGAGAAGTGGAAATGGTATACGTGTTGATTAGTATGGGAACCTGGCTAGCCAAATTAACACCAGTAAATGACATTGTCTACCACTAAGAAATATAAACGTTTATTGGTTCTTAGTTTACCTTTCAAATAGTCTCATAAACTCACAATTTAATTTTGAAAATGAATCGCAAGTCCAACAGTTATAAATTGA
>DWJZ01004047.1:0-15949 GCA_018249125.1 Asbolis capucinus | reverse complement strand
GTTCTCTGGATCTCTTGTGGATTTCATGTTGAATATCTTCCAACAACAGCTATCAGACTCCCAGTGACAGAAGTTACTTCACATGTCGACTGAGTGAGTGACAACTATTATTGAATGACATTTTAATTGTCACGGCGGGAATTATATTGCTCTCTGGATCTCTTGTGGGTTTCATATTGAATATCTATTGACAAAAGTTATAATACACCCACTGACAGAAATTAGTTCGCATGATAGCTGAGTGACAGATATCGATTATTAAATTATATTATGAACATCGGCGCGCATGCTGTTGTTTGGTGCATCTCGTCTCGTCTCGTCATTCAAATGAAATGTATATCAATAACAACACCTATCACACACCCAGTAACAGAAATTACGTTAATATGACAAATAATAATATGTTTATAAAGACATGTTCTGGAAACGAAATATCACAAAAAATATTAAGTTATTAAGGAAGGAAATATCACAAAAATATTAGGTAGTAGTTAAGCAGTGAAGAAAAAAAATGTGTGTGAGTAAAATAATTTAAAAAAATCTTGATCGATAATAAATACTTTTCCCTCGATAATAAATACGTCTAGTATTAATTAAATACAGCTATCACGCACCCGGTTTTTTTAGTTTACTTGTCATCTGAACACTGCAGTTGAAAAGCATAAAAAACAAATGATTTTACTTTTGCTATTTCACGATTTTAGTAAAAGATAAAAAAAAACACGAAAGATTATTAATTGTTTACCCACAACAACATATAAAACAACTACGTAACCACGTTTAAACCACAGCTATCACACACCCAGTGACAGAATTTATTTCACATGACGACTGAGTGTCTGATTGCTATAGTTAAAAGAAAATAATCCTGAGTGAGTAAAGTAATACAAATAAATTATTAGTCATATATCTCTGCATAATAAATACGGTGCTGGTATCTTTAGACTACAGTTGTCAGACACTTAGTGGCAGAATGAACATGTCAACTGAGAAGTGATTGCTATAGTGCCAAGAAAACAGTAATCCTGAATGAGTAAAACGACACAAATAATTTATTCATCTCCGCATAATACTTACGATGCTAATGTCTATCAACCACAGCTATCACTCACCCAGTGACAGATTATAGTTTACTTGTCCCCTGAGCAAGTGACTGCTATAGTTAAAAGACAACGATACTATCACACATCCAATGACAGAATTTGTTTCACGTGACAATTGAGTTACTGACTGCTTTAGATATAAGACTACAATAATTCTGAATTCAGTAAAAAAAAAAATTTCATTGTATTTCTCGACATAATAATTAGGATAATAAAAGTTTTTCATCATATATTGCCTCATAATCAATACGGTGTTGGTATCTTTCCACAATAGTGTTCACACACCCAGTGACAGAATTTAGTTCACTTGACGCCTGACTGAGTGACTGCTAGAGTTATAAGACTACAATAATCCAAAATAAGTAAAACTAAAACACAAATTAGGTATGAATTATATATTTCCGCATAATAATTAGAATGCTTTACATGATATGATAACTTCATACACAATATTTACGATGCAAATATCTTTTAACAACAGCTATCACACACCCAGTGACAGAATTTAGTACACCTGACAACTGATTGAGTGACTGCTATAATTAAAAGACAAAAATAATCCTAAAGGAGTAAAACAAAAACACAAATTATATATATGTCTCCGCATAATAATTAATATGTTAAACTCATCATATAACTTCACACAATATTTACGATGCAAATATCTTTCAACAACAGCTATCACACACCCAGTGACAGAATTTAGTTCACTTGACGCTTGAGTGAGTGACTGCTATAGTTATAAGACTACAATATTCCTGAATGAGTAAAAACAACACAAATAAGTGACTCACTAGATATCTCCGCAAAATAAATACGATGCTGGTGTCTTTAAACAACAGCTTTCACACACCCAGTGACAGAGTTTAGTTCACTTGACGCTTGAGTGAGTGACTGCTATAGTTACAAGACTACAATATTCCTGAATGAGTAAAAACAACGAATAAATGACTCACATATATCTCCGCATAATAATGAGATTTCAAAAATCTTTATCATATACATATATCTCCGCATAATATTGACGATGCTGATGTCTTTCAACAACAGCTATCACACACCCAGTGATAGAATTTAGTCCACATATCACAGAGTCAGTGACTGCTGCAGTAGAAAGACTAAAAAACATACCTAAAGTGCCTAAAGAATGAAAATAAAATTATAAATTAAGCAGTAAAATCACCAATAGGATATACTTAGCCACATCAAGAATATTTAACATCTGCACGTTAGACATAGATACACATATAAATTAAAAACAAAACGTGAAAAAACAGTAAAGAAGATGCCAATTTAATATATGTTTTTTTCCTGATTAATCTATCACATATTACATTTAGTTGTACTTAAACTTGCTCTTTACATAATTATGATCTCAAATCCTAGACGAAAAGATAACTACTTCAAAAGAAAATTCAAATGCATTCTCAAATAAAATAATATTAAGAAATTTTAAATTTTTGGCTAATAGGAATATAAAAAAAAATACGTAACTTTATTCAACATACCTTGAGAGATTCCTTTTTTGAAATTTAAAATAAATATGTTCTTTAACAACTTCACAACACAATCGGCCAGTACCCATTTTTAGTTCAATATCATAATTTGTTTTGTGGTTATGGGTAACCGCACTACATGGGAAGCACTATTATTATCACTACATTTTTAAATATAAATTATTGATTTCCTGATTCATATGCCGTTTCTTGTATTTTATTGTAAACGACTAGATATTTTAAAAATGAAATTTTGTATTGCGTATTCCAATGTGATCTCGTATTTTTTTAATTCGCAAAATTCTAAAATTTAATAATCAAGAACGAAAAAATACTATTATGACTAGCTTTTAAGAAAAAAACAAACATAAAAAAAAATTTGTTCACTTTGTTATTTTATTATCTGGAAGAGATAATATCCAAAATATTGTACAAAAAAAATTCCCGGCGAAACAACCACTACACTTTTAAATTAAATAATTAATATATTTTTTTATTATACATTTATTCTTTCTAAATTTTTGAAAGTTGAGAATAAACACATACACTTCTAAACTGAACTTAAAATATCATATTATTACAACTTTATAGTTCGGAGTACTTTTAAATACTGATATACAATTATATTTTTGTAGTGTATTTATGTGTGTCCAGGGTGAGTGGTGGGGGTGTGTATAAACCACTACGATCTCATTAAGTCCTGTGATTTACTAATTATTTAAAGTATAATTAACGCCAATTAGTTTATTAGAATTAATACGCAATAACAGCTTAGGTGATTTGTTTTTGGAATACATATTTTTTTTACATTATTTAATGTGCATGATTGTATATGACAAAAATTCTAAAAATAATTGTTTTTACAATTAATTGTTTTTATAAAAAATAATTGTTGTTCTACTTTACTAAAAGCCACAGTAAGTAGGTATTAGTTTTTCCCAACTATAGTCCATGTACAGACTAGGGTTTCCCACGGGATGAAATAGCAATAACGCTAAAGTATTTATTATTGTCAAGTAACAAAGTGAATAAAATCAGAGTTTTACGGTTTTAATATTTAATGCTAACGCACTTCCATATAAACTTTTATCCCCTATAAATTTACTTTATCGTCAAATCGGTTTAGTGGTTAAGATAGCTTAACGGAGTGCTTTCGAACGAATAGACCTCAAATAACTCTGTGTCTAATATAGGGATAGGAGTTCCTTTTAATTTATACCATTTGCAATACATAAATAGTTTGGAGATGTGCCGACTATGACTATTAGCCGAAAAGCCACCTAGCCGATTAGTCGTGTGTAAAGAGGCCGACTAAACGGCAAAGCTGATCGCAGTATCAGGGGTTATTTTAGAAAAAAATATATTTAGGAACTAGCAAAGGAAAAGTCGCTTTACAATATATTTAAAGGGAATTTTAGTATTGGCATAGACTATATTATATGTATTGTCCCGAAAAATAAAAAGGATTTTTATCGGAACGCACCCTAGTACTTTCGAAGCAAAGTAAGGGCAGTACTAGGATAGTATATGAAAACTAACAAATTCTTTATTCATATTTTTATTTTATAATGAGTTCTAATTATTTTGAAATGTAAATAAAGTCAAAATACTTAAGAAGTAGACACAAAGTATAAAGTATGTACATACGACCGTGTAATCACTCTTTGTCGTTGTTCGGTGACTATAATAGTGACCGAATAATTAGCTTTACTGAGTAGTCGGCACGTCACTTAACAATATGGCTAATAATTTTACCAAATCCATTAATTTACGTGGAAGATGTTTATTATTATAATATTAATTATTATAATATTAGTAGGATTTTACATCTATGCCAAATTACAAGTGTAATACTAAAGGTAAACGGACAAACAGATACGACGAAGTCATATCAGTTGCGAATTTTCTGCGGAAATGCATGTACAAATAAGTGCTTACATTACAATCAAGTGCTTACATTACAAAATAAAACGAATTTGAGTGCTAAAAATTTATTTTATCGTATTGTACATATTAGCGAGTTTAACCAATTTTTGTACAGACATGCATTTTTAATGAGAACTGGATTAATGTGTCAAGATTATATTGTTTCGTTAAATTAATTATTTTACTGATATAGCAGTTGTAACGACATTTGTTATAGATTTATTGAACGACCCTGTGGCGTAATTGTAGTAACTGCGTAGCGTAGTCCTAGGTTCGATTTATTGGCGTGGAAGGCGACATTATATTGATCATCAATTAAACCAACTTAGCAAATAATACAATATTTTAGCACAAAGTTGATTAAAATATTTAAAACCACAAGTTTTAATTATAGTGCCCTAATACGAAGAAACACATAAACATTCATAACTGTATTGTTAACAATGCAACGTTATCGGAACTGAAGCTGTTTGCAAAATTTCAGCTTAGTAATGTGACAGGAAGTGGGTGTAATTAAGCTTAGATTTGACCAACAAACAAATATACTAGCATACTAATATACAAACAAGCAAGAAAAGACTAAAAAGGTTATAATAAGTCAACCGTAAAATATAGATATATGCTGTCGCAGGCTTTTTTTTTTTTTATTTGAATGGCAATGAATTTCGTCATACATCTTTTTTATGTATCCTTATTAGTTGGACAGTACACGGAACGGAATCTCTCAAAAAAGAATATTGCAATTCGAACCAGTGATTCCTCAGCTTAGCGCGTTCAATCAAAACATGAAATAAATTCTTCAGCTTTGTAATTGATGTTAACTTCTTCATATTATACAATAATTTACATATTCTTCATTCTTCATATTTCCGGAGAAGTTCACAACACGAAGATTTGGTGAAACAGCTTTATGATTGTTGGGAACATCATAAGCTCAATCACCAAATAACCATATTGTGAAATGATGAAAATATTATTTAATATTCGTGAAAATTGACATAAACTTATTATAATTAATGTAATAATTTCGCAATAATTGCAAAATATAAGTAGTGATAGTTCATAGTCGCTGTTCAAAGGTTGGTCTCCCAGAAGGCACAGGATGAAATCCTGCACGTACAATTTACAAAAGCTGTGAGCGTATTAAAAATAATTATCTTTAGCGAAGGAAAACATCGTGAGGAAATCTGCATTCCTGACAGTTCTTCACAAAATTCTCGAAGGTGTGTGAAGTAGTGTGATCCGTACTTAATTAGCATAGAATATGGTCTGTACCACCCACACCATTGTGTGGAACCCTAGCCCAGCAGTGGGATACTTAGGTGGTAGTGTGGAAAATAACGGTTATTAACTGACACGGAGATTTGTCAAATTAGACACGGCTCAAAATACATTGCGAATGCACAGCTTAGACTGTGCACCGCAGTTCTTAAGATACCTAGACATAGAAAAGAAGGTATTTTTGAAAAATTCTTCTGCTATTGTGACTATATTTTTGCTGAAGTTAAGTCAAGTCCCAATGAGTGTTTCAACATAGAAAAAATTGTGTGATGTTTTATTCTATTTTTAATTAATTATGATAGCTTAAAATAAACTACTTATTAAAAAAATACTTTAAACATTAAAATAAACGTTGTTAAACATATCTACATTGGAGATTTTTTTTTTCAAATGTTGGTTTTTTGAAACATATTTCGAAAGTCAAACTACGCCATCGCTTCAATAAATCCCTACGACGAGTTGTCTTGAACAAAGAAGCGCCCAGTAACTCCCAAGGATCCTTTTTTCCAACTCACAGTTACAAATAACACTTGCTACTCCTACTTATATAATAAACTCGTGCTCAAGCATTTTTATCATTCTAATATTCATCTAGTTCATAACAATTCGTCTTGCCTACTATCACTAATCAGCATATTTCACTCTGAGTACACTCACAAAGTATTCCTACTATATTTGATAACCAAATCAAATGATAATTCAATTACATATTTTTTGTCAAAACCCACGACCCACAATAATAAACTCACAGCTGGGTTTAGTTCTCGTCTCATAACCGAATAAAGGCCAACACCACTGTACCGGCAAAGTGGGATTTGGTAAACTTCACAACTTTGAGTACTTTATGGGGAATCAGCATGTTTCCTCACATGTTCCTTGACCGAATCAAATGAAACTTAATTTCTATATTATATGCACTTATTTCTATATTATATGCACTTTATTCTATATTATATTTTTTTATTTTATTTTGCATTTATTTCTATATTATATGCACTTTATTCTATATTATATTTAAATATAAGATGGATTCGAACCCCAACCCATTTGAACTCTCTCACAGATCAACAAACTCCTACACTCCCACTGCTTGCGTTTTTAAAATACACAACAATATCACTCTTATTAAAGACAAAACTCAAATTATAGTTGAAAAGTAATTTCAAAGATATTAAATTACTATTTATAATAAACCTTTGTCATCCATTTATATATGAATTTGTTATCTGTGGTTACAATATATATTAATTTAACAATTAGAAATGTGGTTTTTCATATCTCTTCGATAAAGTAACTGTATTTTGTTTTGTAGCCACAGAATACTAAATAGTAGGTATCTAAATAAGACGTAAATTTTTTAATACATTATATTCATCAACATTGCCACTCATAACTCCTCATTACTGGGCTCGGGTTCCTCACAATGTGAGAGGTACAGGCATTTTACGCTGGCCAAGTGCGGATTGGCAGTAGGGTTGCCAACCGTACCATATTATATTATAGTATTGAACTGTTTTTCGGGACTCCATTCTATATACTGTTTGAGAAATATATAGTATGCGAAAATACTATTTTTCTGTACAACATATCAATGTTTATATTTTAAAATAATAAAACTAATAAGAAATCATTTTGCAATTTTTAACGCACCTTTTCCAACTGTCGTAATGTGAGTGTGCGTGCAACAAAAAAGAAATTACTAAAAAAAACAAATGAGTTACAAACGTAACCATTTTGTTCTCTCCATAAAGTACTATATTTTTTGAGGCGAACTATATCTTTTATGGTCTTTTAAAAAAAATACTATATTCAAACAAAAAAAAGTTGACAACCCTGATTGGCAGCCTTTATGGGGAACTGTCAAGAGTACAGGCAGAGACAATTTTTTTTTCTGTTATCGTTCTTGGCTATCGGTAGTCCAAAATTGTATGAATGATGTTTGGTGCAGAATATAGCGTTTGTTTTTTCGCGAACGGGAGGTCTTGGGTTCGTATCCTAAACACACCTTACCAAAGTTTTCTGCGTATTAGAAGTCGATTATCACAGGCTATGGTGAAAAAAAAAACGCTGCGGACCTGCACTCACGAGAATTCTCCATAAAGTTCTCAAAAGTGTGTGAAGTCCACCAATCCGCACTTGACCAGCGTGGTCCACTATGGCCCGTACTTTCACATTGTGAGTCCGAGCCCAATAGTGGGATAGTTATGAGTTGCAATAATAATGAAATAAAAAAGTATTGTATAGCAAGTTCAATGTATTTTTACATAATAGTTAATTTGTTTACGTAAAATAAACAACTGTGAATCATTCCTGCTGATTCTGTTAAGCCTTTTATACTAAACTACATTAAACATTGCCTACACTTTCTGTTTCGAAAATAAGATATAAAATATTTGTCATCAAAAAGTAATGACACGAATAACAAGTGGCTTATGTCGTCATTAATGAATCGTCATCATTATCAACATTCTCGATGGTCGAATTAATTAACGACTTCTTTAGTCGTTACCTAGGATCATTAATTAATGAGAATGTTACTTTTATTATAATAATTAGTTACTTGGAAAATGCCTAATTTTAAATATAACATCCGCATTAAAAACAAGCAAATAATGTTACTAATAGTAATAAAAAAAATTGAAGTTTTCCCGCCATTACGAACGACGCGCTTCGCCTCGACTTTTATCACCCGTTCCGCGAAGGATTGAAATCCAATTTTTGCTAAACCTAACTAACTCTGTGTTCTTCGTTCTGCCGTATTAAAATTTCTAAAATAATTGACTTCAACCTAACTAGCAGTAAATTAGTATTTTTTTTAATATTCCGGAGTAAAAAAATTGGTCCTACCGTTCTTATATTTAAAATATGTAACTGACTCGTTTTTTCATTACATCCGTTATTTACATGTGACTATGAATTCCTATACCTTCTATAGGATTCAATAAGAAAAAAAAGTACACACTCACACTGCCAAGCGTTTGTTTTTTTTTAAATCTTAATTAAATTTATTAAGACTTACCATAAAGCCAGGTATTGCCGTCACAAAATAAAACCTTACATTTATTCACTAAACTAACTATAAGCGGACTCAAAACCAACTAAATTAAAAAGAACGTGATTTATATTATTTAAACAATTAATTTAACATTCAGCAGATAATACGCTTCCTCAATTCTTTCATCTTCAACATCTACATACGTATAATAAAACTGTATTTGATCCATGTACGGAATATATTTATTAAAAATGTATTATTGTGGGTATACTCAATATCTGAGGGTATTCTCAGTATTTGTTATTATTGAGGGTATTGATTATGTTATTAAAACATACCCTCTACATATATTTTTTCTATCTCATATCACATAGTGTGAGACTTAAACGAATAATATGGAAGTTGGCGAAACTATTAAAGATCTATACTAGTTTCCGTTATTTAAGGCTAAAATCTATCTCTATGCCAAATTTCATCCTGATCGGTGCAGTAAATTTTGCATGAAAGAGTAACAAACATCCATCCATTTATCGTCACAATCTTTCACATTCATAATATTAGTAGGATTTAATCGATTTCAAAAAAAGAAAACGTTCTTAATTTGATCTTTGTACATGTGTTATTTCAAACTTTTTACTGGGTGTATCGATTTTGATTATTCTTTATTGATATTTTTGGAGTTTCTAACGTGCCAGTGGCCATAAAAATATATTTTTTGTAGATTTTGTGTAAACTTCATTAATGTAATCGAACGTGTGAAGAAACCAAAAACAATCCTTATGTCGCGTACGCTGAGGAAACTATTGACAATAGAGCATAGTGATGTACCACAGTTTTGTAGAGGACATTAATATCTACAAATAAGTCCTTGATACATATGCTGTGTAACAGTTATGTCACAATTACTTTTTTCTTGTAACTGGTTCTTCCAAAGCGAAGCGAGGGCACTAACTAGTATTAAAATATTTTTCTTATACACACGAAGATACGCACGTGATTCTCTTTGTAAACTTTCTTCCGTGTTGGACTGAATATTGAAAAGAGGTCATGACCGTTTGAGAACCGCTTGCGTTTCAAATCAAATTTAAAACGATTATTTTTATACTAGCTTGTTCCTGCGACTTTGGTTCCTGAAATAGGCATATTCATTATTTTTTTGGGATTTGGAGCATCAAGAATCCATGGCACCGGCTGAGCAGTGAATAAGTACTGCTCAGCCGGCATGCAACTGGATCGGAATATCCTCGCGAAAAACATATCTACTATCATGAGTACGCGTGTCATAGTATAATGTACACAGTCCACGATTAGTGGAGTTTATAATCATATACAGCAGGGGTGAGCAACCTTTTGAATTAAAGGGCCAATTTTAAATTAGATTATTGCGAAAGGACATAGATTAGTATTATTTATACTTAATCAAATCTACTTAACGTTTTAGAATTACTATGTAAAGTTTTTATATATTTGCAAAATTATTGTATCATAATGCTTTTTTTATGTTGTATTATATTATGTTTTGACACTGACCTTCTAAGCATAAAAAATGTAATTTAAAAATGCTCAAAGCGCCGCATGTGGCCCGCGGTTTGCTCACCCCTGATATACAGTAAAATTAGTCCAGACTATAATCATTCTCTGGGCTAAATTTCATTCGGATCCGTTCAGTAGTTTTTGCTTTACACAACCACTTTACACAAACTTTTGCAATAATAATATTAGTGGGATCGCAGACATTTTGAATTGCGGTATGACGTAAATGCAAACAGAAAAGAGATTTGTCACAACGCCCTGACCAGGAATCGAAACCTGGACACCATGTTTTTTATTCAGTGTTTGTACGAAGGGCCGCCTATTAAAATAAGATCAGTTTGATTTTATCATTGACAACATTTTCTATATTCCAGGTGGGGTTTAAAGGCTACGGTCTATCATCAGATCAGCTCCAGGCCTCCGGCTCGTTCACCTATAGCGATGGTCGAGAGTACACCATCACCCACGGCTCAGTCATCATCGCTGCCATCACTTCCTGCACTAACACCTCGAATCCCAGCGTCATGTTGGGTGCTGGTGAGTAGACCGTTGCTCATTTAAGTCGACCCTTGGTCTGTTGGTTAGACCGTTAGTCTTTTCAGTAGACCAATATGATTATATTGAAGTCAAACTTCATATTTGTCATGCAGGTGAGTAGACTTTTGGTCTTCTGAGTAGACCATGTCGTGACTACTGAATATACAAACTTATGATTTTGATATGACCATGGAGGATATAATTGGATTCCTGAGTTCTATAAAGGTGTGGGTGTAAATATCTATATAAGTATGTACTAAAATATGTATATGTTATGTATGTTTATCACTTGTCTGATCACAATAGTATAAGCTAATGCTTAGTATGGGGTCAAATGGCCGTGTGTGAGATGTCATGAAGTATATTTTTATTTAGTAGGATTTGGAGTACCTGATTTGGAACATTATTAGAGATATTGTAAAACTGGTATAGTCGTGTCGGAGTATCTGCTTGCATTAAAAATATTTTACAAAACAAAGTTGGCCAATATTACTATCATTGTTGTCAGGTCTGCTAGCGAAGAAGGCGGTGGAGAATGGCCTCTCTGTGCTGCCTTACATCAAGACATCACTGTCGCCTGGTTCCGGCGTGGTCACTTATTACCTGAAGGTGAGCTTCGATCAAGGATAATAGATGTCGCCTGCCATAGAAATTTAACACAAAATACTGTCCACATACACCTATACATCTTCGTTGAATTAGCAAGGAATTAAGAAAAAAATTTCAATTATTCTTTATTCAACCTATGCCCATTGTACCGCCGCGGTTTTTTTAACTATTGCAGTTACAAACACATGCAACTTTTAGACTATGTTATAATGTTCAATAAAAATCTTCAAATGAACATTTATCTGACATTGACAGTTTATGTGACAGTTTGTATTGTGAATGCCAAATAATGTTAATGTGTGTGTGTAAGCGTTAGTAATAATTTTTGTTTTTGTATTCCGTTCTCTTTTTGTATTAATGCAGGTATTCTATATATTTGTAGGAGTCTGGAGTGATACCATATCTGGAACAGCTGGGTTTCGACATCGTCGGCTACGGCTGTATGACCTGCATTGGAAACTCTGGTCCCATCGATGACAACATCGCCAACACCATAGAGAAGGTATACACATTTTTGTAAAGAGAGAGAGAGAGACAAAATATATATATTATAGATTGATCACGTAGATCACGTGATATACATATATATTATAGAAGACTGGTCGCCTGATGGTCGGTGATCACCACCACTCATGGACACTAGGCTAAGTCGTCAGCAACCCGTTGCCGATTGAACAGAAAATTTTAGATTTGTTTTACTTAACCAGGAAGAAACGCAAAAAAATGCAAACAGAATTGAAAATTGTTATAAACAGGAGCCTGTGGGCTGATGACTGGTTGAATCTAACTTAATGTATTGTAAGCGGAACGAGTCGTGAGCTCAGATGAACAAACCTAAAAGGGTAATGTATACTTTCAGTCAATGTACAGAAATCAAATGACACGTGCCTACCTAATAGATACTGACGAAACTATCACTTGAAGCGACGGCACGAATGACGTCAATCCGACCAATGCACGCTCACAATTTGTACCGGCGATCGTACAACGGTCTTTGTCCCCTCCAGATCACCTGAAGCAACGGCATGAATGACGTCAATCCGACCAATACAGGCTCACAATTCGTACCGGCTATCGTACAACGGTCTTTGTCCCCTCCAAATCACCTGACGCAACGACATGGTTATCATACAACTGGTGTTTGAATCTACAGAACTCGCTGGTGTGCTGCGGCGTGCTCTCCGGTAACCGTAACTTCGAGGGCCGCATCCACCCGCACACGCGCGCCAACTACCTCGCGTCGCCGCTGCTCGTGATCGCGTACGCGCTCGCGGGCACCGTGGACATCGATCTTGAGACCGAGCCGCTCGGTGAGTTGCCAATCTAAACCTAAAACCATGATCTCAAGAGTATCTGCCGAGTCGTGCAGACAGCTTAGCTGCCTTTATCTGTCACGATTCGTATAGAATATTAACTTTACAATTATATTGCCTATTGTCCGATATCGGGCATTGTATAAACATTTTTTTCCTCCTCTTTACTTGAAATTGCCCTTCGATTCGGAAGAGTCAGAAAAAAGTAGTTATTGTGACATAACTGTAACAGTCAGACATAGGTATCGCGGACTTATTTGTAGATATTGATGTCCTCTGTAAAACTGTAGTACATCACTTTGCTCTGTTGTTAACAACTTCCGCAGCGTACGCGATATAAATATTTTTTGCTGTTTCCTTCACACTTTGCGTTTCATTATCGTAGTTTTCATACAAACCCCTAATGGTTTTGAAAATATTCTATCTTGTTCATCAGGGATAATGCAGGATTCTAATGGTAAAACAATTTTTCATATCGACACAATAATTTCGGAGCCTATTCTCCTCAAACAAACAAATCGTATTTATAATATTTGTGTAGATTATTATTTATACTAATAACAAAACTGTACAGGGGTCAATTCTGTGTATTACATATTTTTTGAAAATTTTAATTTAGTGAGACTTTTTTTATATATTGTCAGTCTGTTCGAGCTTCACGCAAAAACTACTTCACAGATTTAGATGAAATTTGGCATAGTCATAGTTTGAAATCCGCGATTGTTTATAGGACGGTTATAGGATATGTTTTATCCTAGGAAATGGATTAGTTCCCACAGGATAATAGGTTAAAATTAGTATGGCAACCCCGAAAGCAATGGACGAATTTACATGAAATTTAGCAAATTTGTGGCTTATGTCAGGACAGTGGTTTTACAATACTTTTTATCCCAGAAAACTGCTTCTCAATCATGTGTCAGATCGACATAATTTTGGTACCCAAACCTTTTCCAGAGAATTCTGAACATAGTTGCTAAAGACATCAGCACTCTATCTCCTACAATTTCAGAGGCTATAAGGAACAAACAAAAATTTATTTATAGATATAGATACGTTAATGAAAATACTGCAGTCTAGGAAGTTCTCTTACTGCCAGTTGTTTAAAACCTTTTTATAATTTGATTGATATATTTGACAGGTAAGCGCGCTGATGGATCAGCAGTGTACCTCCGGGACATCTGGCCCACGCGGGCTGAGATACAGGAGGTGGAAAGCAAATACGTCATCCCTGGCATGTTCAAAGATGTAAGTACTTTATTATTGACTCTGTGAGCATACCGGCAGACAAGCTAATACTTTTGTTGCGTCTGTGTGTGGGTGAGTCCTTTTTTTTAATTCTATTAATTTGTGCTTGACCGCGATTTCGCTTGAGGGTAAACAGTAATGCAGTCTTAAATAAAGCGTTCTAATTTAACACAAGCATAATCACTCTTGACTTGACTTTAATGAAACGCGAACACCGACGCGGGCATCTTATTCTAGTCCTACGTGGACTGTGTGTGAGTATGTATGTGTATGTATGTGAATGTTATATTTCAATAAGACATTAATTTCCAGGTGTACGCCCAAATCGAGCGCGGCTCCCCCTCGTGGCAAGCGCTGTCGGTACCGCAAGGCAAGTTGTACGGCTGGGACCCCAACTCCACCTACATCAAAAAACCTCCATTTTTCGATGGCATGACAAAGGTATGGTAAGCGGCAGAAGTCGTCAGCACAGATTAACAAGGTTTTTTTGTTAAGCACACAAACAGTCAGCGGCACGAAGTATCTTTTCTAAAGTGGATGCGGGGAGAGGAAGTGGGTGGAGAATGGGTGTGAGCCTCTGTGCTTCGGAGGGCAGGTGAAGACTTGCCAATATTAGTAGTCGTTAAGGCATACCGGAGGCCTCCGGACAGTATTAATCTTCTGTCACTTGCGGCTTCGTGGAAGCATCTGGGCCTCTTCAATCAGGCTCCTGCTCAGCATCAGGCCACGGATATAAAAATCGTATATTTGTAGCATATTTAAAAAACGTTGTTCATACCTTTATTTACAATATCTATATGAATAAATTAAATTTGACCTGATTCAGAATCTACCTCCAGTCTCCAGCATATCCAAGGCTCGCTGTCTCCTGCTGCTGGGGGATTCGGTCACCACAGACCACATCTCACCAGCCGGCTCCATCGCACGGAACTCGCCTGCTGCGCGCTTTTTGGCCTCTAGAGGGTATGTATGTATATAGTCTTTGTGGAGTTAATCCATCCTTTGGATGTCCATAAATGGATATAGATCTCGAATTGTATCCAGCGACTTTTTTTTTGTACAGTGTTTTTTTTTTGGGGTAAAAAATATTGGCGATTTTACATAGTTTAACAGATAAAGAAATTAATAAACAAACAAACAAATATCCTTAAATCATTATATTGGCTTCTGTTGTTCCTCATAAAACATCCCCACATAATAATTCTTTTCCAAATATTTTCCGTACAGATAGCAATCAGTTACTAAGTTATTTATATATGTATGTATGTATTTACACCGCGTATTTGTCACAGAAAACAAGGTTTATTGAAAATATTTAAAAACACAAGCTTTAATTTTAATTACACACAAAGAAATACACAAAATTTCATAAATGTATTGTTAACCGTTGAAGTACTCTTATCTGCAGCCAATCCTAAACGTAGTATCAGGTCATGCTTGTAATAAAAATACATTGTCATCAGGATGAAAATTTCCGCTCCGTAGTGTTAAGAGAAAGTAGGTCTAATTAAACTTGCAAGACTTGATCCGTAACAAACAAATATACTAATATACAAACATACACTTCAATTTAAATAAAAGCTTGTAAAAACAAATGGAGGATATAGCACAGCACAAAGCCTTATCACTACATGTCGATACCTAGGTAACTAACAATTATTATGTATGCATGTATATTATGCATTGATTGTCCCCAGATTAACCCCCCGTGAGTTCAACTCGTACGGATCCCGGCGCGGAAATGACGCGGTGATGGTCCGCGGGACCTTCGCGAACATCCGGCTCGTCAACAAGATGGCGCCCGCTGCCGGCCCGCGCACCGCGCACCAGCCCAGCGGCGACGTCATGGACATATACGACGCAGCTGAACGGTCAGTATTTTTCTTCATTTTATTCATGATATATATATGC
>DWJZ01004046.1:0-15952 GCA_018249125.1 Asbolis capucinus | reverse complement strand
ATAAAAGGTATATGTTGTCCCGGACTTTTATTTAGAACTACTCGAGACAAACAATCCCACGGTACATAATCTTTGTGTAACTCCAATGGTTTAGGCAGCGTCCGGCTAGATAGCTCTTAGAGGGCAGATTTTTTTCGGACTTAATTGACATGTGTCGTTATATTATGACCAAACTTAAATAAAATCATTACAGATTGTAGTCTATATGTTGTTCTGATATATAACCTATATTACTATAAAGTTGCATCCAAATCCGTCAAGTAGTTTTTCGTGAAAGAGTAACAAGCATTCATACATCCATACTTACAAACTTTGTCGTTTATAATATTAGTAGGATAGTTAGCCCTATATGAAATCCCACTAAAGTCATTTTAAGTAATTCTCAAACTCATGTGCTACCTGTCTCTGTACTTTCTGTGAGTTTGGAATGTGGTTTATCTGGCGGTCTATTGCCGCCGAAAGTGTTTTTAGTGACCGGTGTCCGTCCTGCGTTTTCACCAATTTGTCCGTCCTTATCTCAACGCGGTCAGGGGAACGTCTTTGTTATTCACGCCTGCACTCTGCCGGTTGGTTGTTTTGCTTACAGACTCTGTGTATTTAGAAGTGGCGTTGGCAGAAGGACCATATATACTGGAGCATCGATATTTGTGTCATTAAATGGAGGTGGCAATGTTTCTTCAAGTCAAGAGTAAAAAGGCTATTACTAAATTTGTGCGTTTTATCATCTAAGACCACTTTGCCGCTTACAATCAGATGGGGTCATGGTCAAGTACCTTTACCATGGGCAACGCAGGTAAATGGACTACATTCTGTTAACTCACGGTCTTCTATATATCATTTTGGACAGTGTGCACAGGAACTCTTCGAATTCATACCTTACCCTCGTTCCTATACCGAACAACTAGCTTTATGGCGGGTACTCTTATACTGTAAGCATTTTCTCGGTTCATACGTCGCTATTTTCTTCGTCTTTTATTATGCGAGTCGCAAAGGAGTGGAACACTTTGCCTGCATCAGTGTTCGCGCTACCGTATGCTGCGGGAGTCATCTAGTATGGTAGTTTAGTATATTTTATATTAAGATGATGTATGTGATAGTAAAAGAAGAGTTTGTTTTCTAGTGATTTGATTTCATTTTCGATCAATTCTATTCTAAACGTTCTTACCTCATTGCAACACTTGCCCACAGAATCTCTTAGCGAATCTAAATTAGCTTGTGCTCGAGGAATCACAATCGATGCGTTTTGTAGCAAACCTATAGTAAGCAGAGCACGTACAAGAGTTGTGCACTTTCGTAGCATACCATGGCGTTTTCTCCGTTTGATTTAGGTACCACTTCAATGTCACTGATTCACTTAAAAGTGTTAAGCCTTGAAAAGTTTCACTTAAAATTACTATGATTCCCGTTACAATACGCCCCAAGCCCAACAGTGGGACAGTCATGGGTTGTACTGATGTATAACCTACTAATATTAAAACTGCGAAGGTTTGCGGGGATGGATGGGTAGATATGTATTTGGTATTCTCCCTATCTGAATTAAATATGGCACAATGTTCTGGAATAACACATAGGCCAGTTTTTGACAAGGTACCTGCCACGAGGGTGAAACTGTTGACGAAAACTAAATTTCAATAAAACCAAATTTTTTTTACTTCTTTTATCTTGAGATGGGACTCAAGGTTGAGATTAGGGCACAACAATATGTGTATTTTTTGTCATTTATTTAACGAAAAGATTGTACAATATTCAATTATGTACATTTTGCCAAACTGTAGGCCATTTTATCGACAATAATTGATAGTTTTTCGGATCTTGGTATTTATTCATTTATGTAACAACCTCTTAAGGTTTTTAAGGGTGGATTTTACTGCCTAGTGGCATTCAACTCATGCTGAAGGTGAGAGTTTGCAAAAAGGGGCAATAATAAAATCAAGTAACTTACTCCCACAAGCTTATGGCCAGATCTTTGTATGAAATATCAAGTATTTTAGAAAATATCCACAATATTTCGATCATAAATTAAACGTACATGAGATTTGAAGCTTGAACGGGAGAGTTATTTTAAAACAACTGAGCCACTCCTCTAATTATATCTAAACGAACATGGAAGATATGTATTCAAAACTTTCTATGCTAACTGCACGTCCACAGCTACTCGTTTGTCTTAATTTCTAACAACAAACGAAAGGTCTTTGAGAGAGATGGTGTTTGCTGTGTGTATGCTTTTCTTCTGAATAACCTGGTCTACTAGTTCTTTGGCTAATTGGTTGGTAATATGCAAGGAATATTCCTAGGATAATATTGAGTTTTGTTGAACTAATACTTATCTGATTTCCGCATACGGCTTCCCCTACGTGGTAGGTAAGTGGATAAAAAATATCCTATCTGTCATTTCGGACTATAATCTATCTCTGTGCTAAATTCTACCTAGATCGGTTTAGTAGTTTTTGCCTGAAGGAGCAACAAACATGCCTCCATTCATCCATCCATCCTCACAAACTTTCGCATGTATAATATTAGTAGGATAAAAGTCACTACCATAATTGTCCCACTGCTGGGCTCGGACCTCTTCTTATAATGTCAGGTCTGAAGTGATACCACTACCACCACCACGCCGCCAAAAACAGATTTGTAAACTATACACACCCTGAGGTTTTTATGGGGTACCAGGTCTACCACCGACTTCGCTGACGTGGTATGTTGCTAAAAACTAGCCTATGTGTTATTCGAGACTACAATCTATCTCTGTGCCAAATTTCATTCAGACCGTTTCAGTATTTTTTTTATAATCTACAAGTTAGCGCTTGACTACGAAACCACCTGATGGTAAGTGGCGATAGTCTTTGATGGTAATGTGCACTAAGTTAATATACGTAAAAGCCTATTCACTCTGGAGTTGAAGACATTTACGTTATAATCAAACGGGAATAGCGACGCGGGCAAGTAACAAGCATCCATCCATCCTTACAAACTTTTGCATTTATAATATTAGTAGGACTATAAGAACCTTTTTAAGATGAGCAGGTTTCCAAATACCGTGAATTTCCTGATTCATGATAAACTATCCATATATGAAACGATAATTAATGAATAACTAAGGGAATTTTTTTCTTACTTTTATATTCTCGAACGAATTCGTACTGATTAATCACAATACCTTTACTAAAAGCATATTATAAAACAGAAATATTCAAACTTATGAAGTATGATTAAGTAGTAAATAAAAATATTTAGCGAATGAACACATCTAAATATATGCGTTCAACTTTCATTCATATCTATTTATAAATTTTCAATCGCAATTACCGTCTTTGTTCGCTAGTAAATCAAAAACATAATTATTGAGTCCAGTGTCTAAACGGGTTTAATGTTTAAGCAAGATTTTTTAAGAGAAAGTATAACATTTGCTGGGAATACTAAACCCGGTTGTTTTATTATAGATTTGCAATTTTATTAAATAAGACCATACATACATATATTGATTGATGTACTTCATAAACTTTCACTTTTCGCGAAATTATGGTGTTGGTAAGAATTGATAGATCTTTTGATTGATATAGTAATTTCGGCGATTATGATGAATGATAAATTGTTGGTTGAGACGACCACGTTTATAAGCGATAATGTTTTGATAGAGTGTTAAGGAATTCGAGTACATCGAGTTGGTAATCATAAAATCAATTAAGTTTGATTATAGATTCGACAATTGAATTTTCTGTGTTGCTCTTTCTGATATGCTACCTTGCCTTACAATCTGTTTGGCTTCAACAAATTCATGACCCACTGAGTGCGGGTTTCTTCTAGTACTGAGGAAGATTAGTATGTTCTAACGCGATGGTCCAGTGCGGATTGGTGGAGTTAGTGAGCATACCAAGTGTCAGAAGATTTGTCGGAAGGACTCCGACGTAGCTTAACGATTGCTATTTAATAATAACAACCTGGACCGCCATTTCGTGCCCTCCGATGCACGGAATCGCTATGAAATTTCGTCACTAGCGGTCACCCATCCTATTACCGACCGCGCCCCATGTTGCTTAACTTTTTGGATCGGCTACAATCAAAACAAACCGCCCGGCATGGACACTTCATAATCTATAATATACATATAATGTTTAGTTTATCAAGTATTGTACTATTATGTTCAATTGTTCTATATCCAAGATCTTTGAAATAGTTTTGGAGATTCTGTGCTTTGTATATCGTTTGCAGCCCTGTTTCAATTGTTCTAAACAATTGGTTTTAAACATTGGTTTACAGGCATTCGGAATGACTTAATCCTTACTACTATGCGAAAGCAACCCTGCCTGTATATTACGTCATGACATCTGCCTGTATATTACGTCAGGGCGTCTGCCTGTATATTACGTCATGAAATCTGCCTGTATATTACGTCATGACATCTGCCTGTATGTTACGTCACGGCGTCTGCCTGTATATGTCACGACTAAGCCGATGAAAGTTGATCAGAGATACCTTGAAGGGGTTGAATATAAGGTTTTTTAATTTTTAACATATGACATACATACAGACATACATACATTTGATAAAAAATAAACATTTATAATATTTATTTAGCGTTTTTAAAATAACGTCCTCTGGTGGGGATTTATTATGGTATACATTGCGCGCGGACGTAGTCCCGTTTTTTAATCAGCGTAATTTTTCCAATATTATAAATGCGCAAGTTTGTTAGGGTGGATGTATGGATGGATGTATGATGGTTGGATGGATGGATGCGTGGATGTCTGTTACTTGAAAAACTACTAACCGAATGTAGATGAAATTTAGCACAGAGATAGATTATAGTCTGAAGTAACCCATAGGCTACCTTTTATCAATGTAAGTAGCCAAGGCGAAGCCGCGGGCGAAAACTAGTGCTTTAATGTAAGTTTAACAAAAATTGTCTTTAAGTAGAGTGTAAATATAATATGATAGTGAAGTGTCGTGCGTCAGTTTGTATTGGGTCTTTGTAGTTTGATCCTCTTATCTTATCAAGACTGTCGAGTCCGGTCACTCAGCCATAAGTCTTGCCCTATCAAGATTGTTACTGGAGTTAGAAAGAGTCCATTGTCTGTACTTGCAAAGATTGCATCTGAGGAACACGTAAGAAGATACTTATACTATTATTATGTAATTACTAATTTGCAAGGCAAGTTATTTGGGTATTTTTAAGGTGAATAATAAGGGAAGTTTTCCACCATTGCACTGGAGCAGCGTTGTGGAGGCTGTAGGCTTCCTAAGTGATGAGGAGAGACCTGTGCTCATTAACACAAGAGAACAAGAGAAGACCACAAGAGAAGTGGACTGTTGAACTCGATAGCGATTAAATTTCCACCCAGGAGAATTTTTTCTGTGATGAATATGAATGTTTGTTCTGTGTCTGGGTGTAAAAATATTTTTTTAAGTATATATTTAAAAACATATTATAATTTATGTTTAACAATTACCCGAACAACAATCTATGTATTTAATATAATTAAATAAATAAATATCTTTGGACAACTGACACACGACCATCTGACCCCAAACGAAACGTTAACATGTACTATGGTGACCAGACAACTGATAAACATACATATATAATTGTTAATTACATACTTATATTAATATTTTTATTACACCCAGACACACAGAAAACACATTCCTGCTCATCACAGAAAAATTTTACCTATATGGGAAACCCGCGACTTTTTATAGCATTTAGGTTCACTAACCACTAAATTAACCAGCCTGTTAAATATTAATTATTTAATATTTGTATATACATAATAGTTTGGCTGTCAGTTGTCCTATATGTTAGATATTTTCGGAAACAGAATCCAATACAGATTAAACCGATCATCGAAATCCGAATCCGAAAATCGAACGGAATCGTATCTAATCTGCCATTTGCCGACCGCGACACGAATGCTAAATGGTGTTAACTTAGAAAAATGTGTGTCAGTGTGTGAACGAGCCGTCCGCCCGCTTGACAGGGCCGGACTTCGTTTTTCCATAGTTAAATAGTTTTTTATGGAAATAGCCGACAAACGAGCAGTGACACGTGATAAGTGGACACCGACCTTGTTCATCAACGATACCGAAGCCATGACTGATGAAGGCTAAGAACTGGTTATAACAAAATCAGGTGAAATACTTTGTTTGAATATTTAATAGTTTAACACATAAATATTCTAGGTGCTATTTATATAAATTTTTGCGATTCTCTTGTTTTTTCCAGATGGACATGAAGAAAAATTAGTAATATACGACAGAGATTTTAAATGAACTCCCGACGATACATAGAAGATTCATTAAATTAAAAATTAAAATTCTTCGTATTTATGTATAATCTATTTAAATTATTAACATCTTAAAAATACTTTTAACCGTTCTAAATCATGATCATTTTTATTAATTCTTAGTTTGAATAAGTCAGCTAACGTTCCTGTACAGATTTATCATGTCATAAAAGTTGGCCTATTTCACAAATTCAGGTAAAGGCTTTTAAAATCAAATCACTTTGCTAGAATTGATAAATTTTCTAGAACAAAATGCCTAACCGATTCTGTTAATGTATTGAAATGAAGACAAACTGTTAGAACGGTGAAATTAGCAAATAAGACCGCCCATTGAATATTGAATTGAATTAATAACACGGGCTCTGTTCTTGTTAAAATACATTTTAATTATTCTAATTTTAAATTTGAATTTATTCTTACTAATTCAAATTCTAACCGGCCTATTAGAAAAAGTATTTATGAATTGTAATATTACTTATGCGTGAGTTTATTTGTTGATTATAATATTATAAGAGGAAAATTATAATTCGTTTGAAATTCAGAATGTTAAATTATTATTTCGAAAAAATCTTTTTTACGTAAGATATTAGATTTATAATAAATGGTGGTAATTTTGTGAAAATCTTAATATGATATCAATAATCTCACGCAACAAAAATAAGACATGAAGAGAAATAAAAAATGAAAGAGTAATAAAAACGAAGTTTAATAAAAACGAAGTTTAATAAAAACGAAAAAAGTAGAGTAATAAAAACGAAAACAGATAATAAAATACCCAACATCAATTAAAATAAGATAATAAAATCAAACCAAATAACTGGAGTAACTTATTTCATTCAAACATTAATATTTCAAGTTTCTAATCAAATAATACTAAATGGTAACGCTTAACGAATAAAAGAATAAAAAAATAAAATGGATGTACATATATTTCACTTTTTATATTACTTTAAAGCAAAAAGTATTTTATGTTCGTATTAAGATCCATTATTGCTACTTTGACCAATAACATATTAATCATACTTCCATAAAATATGTATATTTTGCTGAAAAATAATGTGAGATTACTCAACACTAAGCTCCTGAGTATTGACCTAATATTAATCAGCTCCAGGACCACCGTATTTATATTAATGAAAAAACAAGCCACAATCAATGAAGCCCTCGGGGCTATCAAAACAACATATATGTATATACCATGCGTAGTCAGGTTATGAAAAGAATGTTCAAACAAGTAAATCAAACAAAACGAACGCTTCGGTCACAGATAGCGAAAGCTTATTGACATATTGGAAAGTCGCCACTGTGAAGGAAAAAAACGTGACCCCTATTTCGTAGGAAATAAGGTACATTTTTCGGTTGTAGTGTGTAGGTGGTTCCTGTCTCCTAATCGACATATTTGGGTTGAGTGTACGTAACATTCACGGTCAGTGATTTTACTTTGAGTGCATCGACTTCAATGGACATGACATTGGGAGATGTGGTGCATTTGATTTGTAATACGATATTGTCATAATCAACGGTGCAATTCCTTGTCTCGATCTGCTCAAACAATACACATTTTAATATTGAAACAAGAAAACATTATATTAATATTTACAATGACATAATTGCGAAAGTTTGTGAAGATGGATGGATTTTTGTTACTGCTTCACGCAAAAACTACTGAACTGATCTGGATGTAATTTGGCACAGAGAGATACTATAGTCTAGAATAATACCTAAGCTACTTTTTATCAACGTATCTACCATGTGGGCGAAGCGGCGGGCACACTAGTAGTTAAATACAGTAGTTCCATGCTATATTTACAATTCACTGGACCACGTGCTTTAACGATATTTTTGAACACCAACAAGGAACTGTGGAGAGGACTTTACTAACTTTGGCGATTGAAGTCGCCACTGAACTTAGAAGATTCAAAACCAGCCAAGATTTTATACACCAATACCATATAAGGGCATCACCAAGTGGTGGTCAGGTAAGTTGGAAGTTATAGCTTTTCTTACTGTTATGGTATAGATAGATTTGTAGATTTAAATAACCTCGTGGTTTGGAAGTTAGTCTCTCAAAAGTGAGGTCCTAGGTTCAACTTACGCTCAACTTTATTTTTCAAAATTATGTGCGTATTAGAAGTTGATTATCACTTGCTTTGATGAAGGATTACATTGTGGGGAAACCTACATTTCTGAGAGTTCTTTATAAAGTTCTCAGAAGTGTATGAATTCCACCAATCCGCAGTTGACCAGACCAGCGTGGGGAAATATGGGGGGGAAGTATGTACCAGTGTTGTATTGATGGGTGGATTTGTGGATAGAACGTGGAACGGAGACTATACATTTGTGAAAACACCATCAGGAAGTTTCGGAAATACTACAATAGGAAATTATAAAAAAAAATACGATACCGACGAGGCATATGCAAGTTACAGGTTAGCATCAATAGAAAATATAAGCTCAACACTTTGTATTCATGCACTAAGTGGTTAACACATGTGAGGGTGTAAAGAAGGGAAGGGTTTAAAAGGGGGTAAGATGAAGAAGGGGGCAAAGAGGGGACAGGAAGAGGGGGTATACGAAGTCACGAGAAAAGCTTGTATTCATATATTTACCTCATTAAATGTTTGTACATTTACGCTAAAACAAAAGTTGGCTGTGACATCGTTAGGAACCGGATCCCAATCATAGTGAGACGGGATTTCATTGACGGCTTAGTTCTGTAGATCAGCCACTTTGTAATGACCTACCTCATCCCCTGCGGCTGCAACAGACTGGGTGATTACGGGGAAGACGTTTGCTACAACTACTGCTCTGGTGCTAAGTGGTTTGATCTTTCTAGTGTAGTCTTTGGCTAAGCTTTGTATGAAGATATACATCTACTGATTTAACAATTTGTCTCTTACATTAGCATTATAATTGTTATTTGCCAGTATAAGACGTAAGTATTAATGACAAAATTTTAAAAAAGAATTGAGAGTGTAATGAAAAGTAATGGGGTTGAGTGACGAAAGAAAGAAAGAAGGAAGAAAAAGAAAAAAAAAGAAAGAAAGTGAGAAGAGAAAGAATGTGAGGGAAAACCTATAACTGACACCTAAATAAATCATGAAACGTTAAATGGTAAACAAATAACCGAATTAAGAAGTTGATATAAGAGAGAGAGTTATTTTAAGCCGAGAAGTAATGCTCCGTAAGTTGTCTTTTTGCTTTCGTTTAAAGCAATTTATCTTAAAGCCTTATAGACTGGGATCTCCGGAGCTAATTTTTAATTATAAATAAACAATTTTTTCTTTAATATCTTCATTTGAATGACACTTAAAATTTTTTTTCTTACGAGAACTCTCGATTGTGGTAGTTATAGGGTTAGATACCTCGGGAAATATTGTACCGCGCAATTTGTCGGACATTCTGACCGTTAAATTATATGTATAAATATTAACTCACGAAATTTTTTATTGATAGTAATAATTACAAAAAATGTACCGGGGATTATTAAATTACGTATGAGTCGCGTTTGCTAGCGTACTATTTCAAATAATAAGTAATATTCAAATATTTTTTTAAATATTGAATATTTTTTTTAATATTGAATTTTCCTAAACTGTTAAAGTTTCGCAAAAGTCATGTATGACAGAAACGAAATCTCGGGTTAAAGTTAACGTTAGCTAAAAGTTACTATTCCACGCGGTCGAAGTCGCGGGTGGAAGCTAGTTAAATTATATAAGAATAGTTTTAAATACTTACAAGAATAGCAGAAAAGATCTTTTAAGTCATTCTCATCGTATAATAGTAGTTTAGAAGATTTTCAAATTCCAACATACATCGCTTTAGTTTTCGATACGAAAGTGCCGAATTTCACATTAATTAATTTAACGATACAATTAATATCGATGGGCATATAATAACGAAGTTAATAAATGAACTGAATAATTTATGCGTTCTCAAAAATTAAAACCGACCACAATTTTTCAAGCCATAAAAACCAAGTCATATATGTTAGTTCAGCCTAAATAATTCTGTGATTGATAATAAATTAACTTTCTTTTTAGGCTTAAGATCTAGTTTTAGAAATTTCGTTCCTAGTATTTCTATCATTTTATTGATCAAACTGTAAGCCGATACGCTTATAACCGGTTTTTCACGATCGTTTAGTAAGCTAAGTTAAGCACAGCAAAGTCGGTAGAAGGCAGGCTAGAGGCAAAAATTCACACGTGTGGAAATGCAATGCAACTTTGGGCAGTAAAACTAGTGGTGCCTATATCAGAGGCCTTCCGGTGGCACCTTCTGAACCCCTCCACCAACCCGCAGCATGGTGGAGTATACTCTAGACCGACTCAGTCGTGTGGAAAGAGTACTCCGTAATAATTTGAAGCCAACAGGGTAAAAGTTGACTGGAGAGGAAAGTTCGATGTTTAATTGAACGCACATAAAAGCCTAATTAGCATTTGTCTGTCTTTCCGTCGGCTTTTTCTTGGTCAAACACGAACTAGGCTTGGAAGTGACATTAATACTAATGTACTTAAACGAGTGAAGTCACCCATGGCCTAATACCCTATGGGAATACTATTGATTTCCCATGACAATCAACATTTGAACCGCGCGTACTGGTGGTATAAAAGTGTTTATGTAAGTAGCACTCATCAGCTGATCTAGGAATTGTACGAAATAAAAAACATTACCTATACTACTAACTTCCAGTAATATATTTCATAAGGTTCTGAGCGAATAATAAATTTAACAAAATAATTGAGTAATATCTGAAGTACACCTATAAATTGACGTATTAAGTCGGCTTCTCGATCAAGAATATACTAGATGTCGCTTTCCATTGAAATTCAACACAAAATACAGTCCGCTATATTCTTATATATTATTGAATTACCAACGAACTAAATAAAAGCTTAAAAATCATTCTGCGTTCAACGGGTTCAACCTAATTACAACTAATTATATTTTTGTCGCTGACTAGATATCTAGTTATATTATTGATCGAAGGATGTATCGCTTTATCAGATTACTATATCTGTTGAAAGATCTTACTACAAGTTTATTTTAGAACACATGGCCGTATGTGAAATATACTAAGGAATTTTTTTATGTACATATGTACAAATGGAGTAGATGTTATGGTTTACAATTCAAAATATGTAAGGCTGTTTAAAAAATACACAAATTAATAAAAAATCAAGGTATTTCGTTTTATATACATTTTATGGAAACATTATACATATGTACATATACATTTTATACATATAAATTTTGTACAAGGCTTTATATAAAAACCTACACTATAGAAACTTTCATTACTTATTAATATTTTTATTTTATAATCAGTCTTACAGTAGAAGTACATATAGACACCAGATATACAGCACTCTTTGCCGATTATTCGGCGAATACAATAGTGGCTTGACCGACTAGTCGGCACACTACTTGAAACCATGTACAAAAATTGGTCACATCGTATACGATCGTGCAGGTGATTAAGGTGAGTACATGATACCTGCCACCGATCACTGGCGTACAGATAACGAGGAATTTCACCACTTACCGACCACAGCTTGAGGTATAAATTATCTGTGTAAGTAAATCAAACCAAACTGAACGCTGTAATAACATAATGATATACTTTAGAGCTGAGATAGCCTCGTGGTTTGAATGTGGTCCTCTCGAAAGGTGTGTCCTGGGTTCATCCGTACACCTTTAATTTTCAAAGTTATGTGCGAATTTGATACGATGTTATCACTTGCTACGGTGAAGGGAAACACGATGGCATTCCCGAGAGTTCCCATAAAGTTCTCGAAGTGTGAAGACCATCAATTCACATTGGACCAGCGTGGTGAACTAGGCCCGTACCCCTCACATTGTAAGGGGAATCTCGAGCCCAGTACTGGGATAGTTATGGATTGCAAAATACACCAAACCAGTCGTAAGAAAAATGATTTACTTTCGTATATACATAAATTTAAGTGTTATAAACAATATTATTATAATATTACAAACTAAACTACTAAACATTAACCAAATTTTAAAGGATTTCTCTAAAGTTCATACATATATTTGGTGAAAAAAATTTACCGAAACATGAATTTTACTATTTTTTTTTACTACTTTTATCTTCCAAACGGGTGAATTTTTTTGTGGAGAATCATCACTTAGTATTACTTAAATAACACTTAGTCAGTTTTTCCTTCCAACCGTCGATAAAAATGTCCATAATAATCTGGGATCTACAGTAGGTAGTAGACTAACTCAGTCTTTCTGCTAGCCGTAGTACTGCCAACATAATAAAGTTGGCTAGTTCAGGCCGCGAGCCAGTACTGCCAACATAATAACAAGTAAGTGGCGATGACACGGAGACCGTCAAAGGTTTTTTAACTTGGTCGAAGGAAGTGAAACCTCTCGAAGCATGTCGCAAGGTCGCTAGTAGGATGCGTGCAAGTAGGCTGGATAGGGTACTAGTGCATTCGCTCCGCAATGGTGCAACTTTAGTGTCTATTTTTTTTTGTTTGGTTTATCAACATTGTTATATCGTACTTCCTACTAATTCAACTAATAATATTATTAAATGTGAAAATTTCTGAGAATGAATGGATGGATGCATGAGTCGATCGATGCATGAATGGATGGATGTACGTTTGGTACTCCTTCACGGAAAGACCGCACGCATGAATCAATCTGGATTATATTAGGCACAGAGATACATTATAGTTTGATAACACATGACTATATTTTATCAGAGAACCACGCATGACGAACTCCAACTCTAAATACATATATCCCCGCGCCAATACCGAGATCTGTTCAGTATTTTTTTTGAGCAGGAGTAACAATCATTCATCCATCCTTTTCACATTTATAATATTAGTAGGATATGTATATACCTACATATCCTACCCGTATTCATTATATTTTCTGATCCCTTTATGTTCTCCACATGAAGTACTACCCTTGTAATGTAAAATATTTAAATGAAAATTCTTAGTAAATCACGCTATCAACGCCACCTTTTAAATGCCAGGCAAATTAAAGCTAAACCATACTATACATCCTTAACTACGCTTAAAAATTGTAAAAATAGATATACGAATACGTTTTTGCTAACTGTAGTCAAGCTTTAACTTATTGTATAACAATGAGTTGTTTAAAAAGAGCCCAAAGTAAACACACGTACTGTTAAAATATATACTTAGGTTAAAAATATCCGTTTTCTTCATTCCATTGAATAAAAATAAAAATCTTTTGAATTTAACCAAATAATCGAATAACGTTTAGTATAATATATTCGAAGCATTTCACATAATATTATCGATAAAAATTAATGATCTAATTATCATCAATTTCAATTTAATATCTTATTACAACACCCAATTTGGAAGTGAAAGTGATAACAGTGTCTTTCTGTCAACGCAATGTTGCTCAATATTAGGAATAATACATAGAGTGAGTGAGACGTGAGAGAGAGAGTGAAGCCATAATTAAAATATGTTTTTTCTCAATAAAATTTGAATTATGTTCTACTAATTTGTGTTTAGTCAGTGCATATTTAATATTTGCCAAAATAAATTGTATAAAAAATACATATAATGATAAATCCACTACTAATAAAATATAATACAGAATTTACAATGAAGACTGAAGCGATCTGGATGAAATATGGCATAGAGATAGATAGTTTTTTCGTGAAGGAGTAATTAATATCCATCCATTCACACAAACTTTCGGATTTATAATATTAAAAGAATTTAATTCTCGGTAAATTGCCGAATTGAAATGTCGATGACAGATAGCTATTATCTATGGAGACTTAAGGCTTTCTCAAATAATTATTTTAAATATTTGTTTTGTACAATTTTGAATTAATTGTATAGTTGACGTCAAAAGTCAAAGACAAAAATTATTTATTTCATGTAGGTATATGCACCTCATATCAAGCACACTTATGGTTGTCATTTTTTGGAATCTACCACCGTTTCGTAAAGGTGCCATAATAATAGAAATATCTATTTAAGTATGTATTTAAAAGTATATATGTATGTTTATCAGTTTTCTGATCACCATAGTACAAGCTAACGCTTAGTTTGGGGTCAGATGTCCGTGTGTGAGTTGTCCAAAGACATTTATTATTCTCCACATTGTGAGACGAGACCCAAGCTCAGCAGTGGGTTAGTTATGGGTTGTAATGATGAACTGTAAATTATTGAAGCGCCATGGCCATGCGTTTTGTGTTGATCCTTAGTGATAAGGGTACAAGGGTACAGCAAGAGCGGTCGGATGTTCGTAACCTTAAAAGAGGTATTCATATTTTTTTTTCAATTTACAATGATTTGACGTCGCCATCTTGTAACGTGTACGGGAAACATAAAGTACTAATTTGACTACTGACACTTTCAAAATTCAGTCAATGTCCGCCATTGTTCTAGTAACTCATAGATATTCTCATTCGGAAGTGGAGTCGTGGAGTCGAGTTCTTTTAATTTCCATATTTTTAGAGATTTGTAATCCGTCTGCATCATGGCAAACCTTGTTGATTTTTGTAAAATAATTCTGTCTATGAATAACCAAAGGACCTAGCAATACCTCAGTCATATTATTTTGGATCCTAGTCCATGATTGACCAGATCGTCAGAGACTTTTATTTTCAGTGATTCTAAATCCTTGGTAAAGATGGAAGCAAGTTTTTAATATTCGCAATAACCTTTAGATTCATATGCTTGTGTAAGTAATCAATATGAAATGAAATGGAACAGAGAACACATCAACATAAAAAACAACAACATAGAACACCAAAAACAAAAAATCTTTAATCACACAGGACGCTACGCGAGAAGGACGGTCGAGATGTTTAAAAGTTAAAAAAATACCCTTTATACGGATAACTGGGCTTTAATTAACTTAGAGGCGGTCACATGTTCTATGTGTGTGTGAGGGTATGGGTACCATCCGTATTCATCAACAATACTTGCTGAAGTGTCGCAACGACATGCAATTTGTGAGTTTTTACCCGATTAAGTCAGAAATAGGGTTTTATTTTTCGAGTGTATCAACGAGTGTGTTCATTGCCTTGACTAAACGGCTGGACAAGTTTTACATACAAGTATATGGGGTGTCCTTGAATGAAAAAAGGGGAGTTATTTTTTGCGTTTTTTCTTACCAAAGTTAAATGGCTATCAAATGAAACATCATGAAAAGATATAATATAACGTTTATATTACTGTTTTAACACAAATTGTCAAAGACCATACCAATTATTGTCATAGTCGGATTTTTTGTTTTTTAATTATATTACTTTTTCAGTGAACAATTCAACATGTTCTGTTAAACGTCCTACTTTGAAAACGGCGCATAGGGATACATAAGACATACAATGTTGTGATTGGGTAATTTATGACACAATGTGCAGTAAAAAGGGCTCTTATCTATAAACTTGCTATACCGTCCGTACATCCAACCATCAGCCTTTCAACGTCCACTGTTGGACATAGGCCTCCCTCAAGTTACGCCACTCTGACCTGTCCTGAGCCTTCTGAATCCAGCGGATACCCTTTGTCTTCGTTAGGCCTTCAGTCCATCTGGTCGCGTGCCCTGCGCTTCTTTTTCCGAGGCGTGGTCTCCTTTCGAGGACCTTTCTTCCCCATCTGTTGTCGGTCCTACGAACTGCTAGGCCATTGCCACTT
>DWJZ01004045.1:0-15952 GCA_018249125.1 Asbolis capucinus | reverse complement strand
AAAAAACATGATGGGCCTTATTTTGTTTTGAGCAGTTTATTTATTTTACACAGTTGTAATAGGTTCAAATTAGATTCTCAAGAACTTGAAATAAATTAGCTTGAAAATTTTTACTTACAAATTCATGCCCAATTTCCTCAGCTTAGCAAGATAAGAATCAACATTTAACGAATCCAATGAAATTCGTGTTATACTTTCTAATCGAAGAACATTTCCGAAATTAGTTTTATTTTTATGTCATTACTAGAAATTTCCCTCGCTTCGTTTCGAAGATTGGATGAAAACTATCCATTAAATCTTCTCGTTACATAACAAATATGCACAATTGTGTCTAAAGTGGTCCATTGGTTTGAGAGTTGCCATACAAATTTTAACCTTTTATCCCACGGGAATAAAACAGTTTTCTGGGATAAAAAATATCCTATAACCATTTTCCTTATATAAGCTACAAAGATCTTAAATCCTGGGGTAACAAATCCACTTCCTGGGATAAACCCGGGGATAACCATTTCAAACTTCGATTACACCAAGTTTCATCTAAAACTGCCCAGTGATTTTCGCGTGAAGCTCGATCAAACAGACGGACAATAAAAAGAAAAAAACTTTTTTGATCTCTATACTGATAATAAAACCTATCTGAATATAATTAAAAAAATATATCGAATCCGTTAAAGTTTTATTATTGGTATAGACTTACTAAGGTCTCAAGGTATACGAGTAACTCGAAACTGCCCTTGCTTCGCTTCGGAAGAATCAGTTACCAGAAAAAGTAGTTATTGTAACATAACTGTAACAGGTAGTATTTGTAGGTATTGATGTCCTATATAAAGTTGTAGTACATTAATTTGCTCTATTGTGAATAATTTCCGTAGCGTACGCGATATAAGAACGTTTTTGAAAATATTTTATAGCCTATATTGATCCAGGACAACTTGTTTGTCGTGTTATTCTGGGGTGAACTTGCTGGAACCAGTAATACGTGGCTTAAGTAATTATTATAAAAACGTATACTAAGCCCCATAAAAGATTACTCATCACAAATGTAAGTTGCGGATAAAAGCACTGAAAAGAGATCAGCCTTCAATATCTCAGAATCAGAATTAAAAAACATTGAGCATCCCGCATTCCAGGAATATCTTGAGTTTAATATAATAATTTTCAAGTTGAAGGAGAATATCGCTGGGAAAAGAAAGAACCGAATAATTTACCAAGTCCGCTTGGAGAATACTCAATTATCCACTACTTTTTGTCTCGCTGTAAATTTCTTCCCGCTCTATTTCTTGTACACGAGAGATACTGTTCCACGAATTTACGTAACGAAAAGATAATTACTTACTATTCTGGAGTGAAAGGAACTTTATGCACACATTAGTGTTTACTGACGTTGAATTAGAAAAGGTATTTTGATTTTACATGTGGAGAGGGAATTTGAAATGTTGGTAGAATTTTAGATAGCTCTTTATAAAGTTTTCAGAGGTGTGTGAAGTGTATGTACCAATTCACTTGGTTTTAGAATGTGGCATGTATCCCTCACATTGACCCGAGCCCAGTAGTGGGAAAGTTATGTTGCGATAATGAATGCGTTATGTTATAATTACGTTACTAAAAAATAAATAATAATACTGTATATTAATTTTATTAATGAATAACTTTCGAAACTTTACAGAGATTAATTGTACATTTGCAAAACTAATTACTTTATGGAGAAATTACCTTTCAGAATAAATTATTTTCAATAAATATTATAACTAAAAAAGGCATTAAAATTCTGAAAATTAATTATTATTATCAACCCATAACTGACACTACTGGGCTCGGGTCACCTCTCACAATGTGAGGGTTTAGACCAAGGATGTTCAACCTTCTGACTAACTCCTCACTCAGGTCTTGCGTAATAAAAAAGTTCTTAAAACATATTTGCGTGAGCCATCTTAATTCCGGCAGCCTTGGTCTAGACGCTGGCAACGTATGAATTAGTAGACTGGAAGTTTCTTCGCGATGTTTTTCTTCACCAAAGCATGTGATAATTAACTTCAAAAACACATAAATTTTGAAATCAGAGGTATAATCTGTATACGGTTTATTTTTAGGACTTCCCGTTCCCGAGAGGAACATTCAAGCCACTATCACAGCTGTTCCTGAAAATTAAATAGACATAATTAAAAAAAAAGAAAGTAGAAAGTACTCACTGACTAACAAGTGAAATCCGCTCGTCGAATTTCAAATCATCTTTCAAACTCGTTATTCCGTTAGAACGAGCCACGCTCAGATTCCAAGCAGATCCCAAAGACATTCTTTGTTTGCCCAATGCAAATGTGACTGGTTGAAGTGAGAATAAAAAGGATTGAAGCCGAAAAACCTCTTTCTTTCATTTATCTCTTTGATAACGAGCGACTGACTTCAAGTCTAGCAGCTGCGTTCAATTGTTACTCAAGTCTGGCTTGTCCAAGTGAAAATAGATGGTCTGTGAGACTAGTGGAAGATGAGAGGAAGCTTCAATTTTCTTGATTTTCAGAATGGAATATCACTGTTCATTAATACGTGAAGCAAAAACTTTCGTCTTTATTTAATATTCGTATTACTCGGACGGAGAAGTATGAAATTTGCTACAGTAAAAGTTTGCACAGTGAAGATAGATAGCTTCTATTTTTTACAAAAATACTCTGAAAATACATTTAATTCTTAAATAAAAATGTTACACACTTTTAACACAGACTGACTTTTGGTAATATCCATATTGTCAATGACAAATTAAGTGTTTGACAAGCTTTTATTTAACTTGCTGTGTATGTATGTTTGTAAATTAGTGTGTTAGTATATTTGTGTATTTTGTTTGTTACGGATAAAATTTTCAAGCTTAATTAAACCCACTCGCTCTTACATTATGGAGCGGAAATTTTGCATAAAGTTTTCATCCTGATCAAAATGTATTTTTATGATAAGCATGACCTGATACTACATTCAGGATTGGCTCCAGACTAGGTAACTCCTCAACGGTTAACAACACAATTATGAAATTTTGTGTGTTTCTTTGTATTATGGATTTAAAACTAAAGCTTGTGTTCTTAAATATTTTTAATACACTTTGTTTTAATTTATGGTTGAATTTCAATCACAGACGGAATCTTGAGTTTATTGTGTAATTCAAAATTATTTATTTCAATCACTTCTAAATAATATGTACACTTATTAATTACAAGCTTCCGTCTGCGGCTTCGCCCGTCTGGTAGGCACGTTGATAGACGGTACCTAATTTTTTTATTTTTATTTATTTATTTTGTACACACAATAAAACAAAAAGAGAAAAGACATGTAGAATAATTTGTACAATGGCACTTCTTATTCCTAGTTGGAATGTCTTACAGAAGGCCCACGAGTGGACAGGTGATGTAGAAATACAAACTTAGTGCATACAAAAATTTATATGTACAGTAATAATCTAATGTATAAAATACTAATAATTTAAACTAAATCAGTAGGTTACGTAGATAAATTCAACATATATACACAAATAAATACATATATAGTTTTAACTAAGTATTCAATATTTATAAATGACATATAAAATAAATAAATATGTATACGTTTTATTCGTGACTATAATTTATCTCTGTGCTAAATTTCACTTAAATCCGTACAACACTATTTGCGTGAAGGAATAACAAACATCCATCCATTGACTAAAGTCTATCTCTGTGTCAAGTTTCATCCAGATCCGTTCAGCACTATTTGTGTGAAGGAGTAACATCCATCCATCCTTACAAACTTTGGCATTTATAATACATATAAGTAGGAGTAGTGATTATATATGTTTAGTTTGTTTTAATTACAATAAATTCAAATGTTTCACATAATAATATATATATATATAATAAATTATTATTTTATTATATATATATAATCAAAACATACTAAACAAATATAATCACTAGTCCTACTTACAAGTCCTATATATATGTATATATAGTTAAGTGAAAATCACCAATCCGTAGCTAATATTCAATGGATGGATGGATACGGCTGCAGGGAGGCATGAATGAATCAGTGCACTGTTGATTAATCTTGGGTCTACAACTCAATGTACACATGATATTGTCTCCAATTCATGTTATGACGATCGGGCAAGCAACAAGCAAGTTTAATATGAGTTAATATGTACATACTAATTAAGGTGACGCAATTATCGTCTGTGTTATTTAGTAACGTATCTGACGTTCAATGGGTAGTTAATTTATTAGTGGTTGACTTCAAGCCTTTGGCCCACTATTGAGCATAGCTTCTCATACTCAGGTCTTGATCAGCAGCTTCAGTGCGGATTGGTGGAAGGGTTAGTGACCGTGCCGCCAAAAAGTCTCCGACGAGTTTTAACGATTGATATCTAATGGTAACAGCCGCTGCCGGTGGCTTAAAGTGTCCTCTGAAGCACGGAAGCGCGAAATTTTTGCTTTTAGCTAACTAAAGTACCTCGTACCCAGTTTCGGGATGGACTATGTTCCCAATTTTTACCCACTATCCCATTTTTACTATCCCACCTGATGGTAACTGACGATGTGGTCTTACATGGTAAAGCGTACTAATTTAGTAATAGCCTATTCGCTCTTGACTTGAAGACACTTAAATTGTAATCGATTTGAAACTCTGATGCTGGCAACTTATTCCAATCCAACGCGGTACGTATGATGAAAGAGGACGTAAAGCGGGACGTTCGTACTGGCGGAATGTCTACGACGAAAGGATGGATACCGGCCGTTCGTCGACTAGTTCGATCATGGAACTGGGATGGATATTAAGTACAAAAGACCAGGTTAAAGTCCTTCACAATATTTCACAGTGGGTGTCATCATCAATGCAACCTATAACTGTCCCAATGCTGGGTTCGGGTCTTCACTCACAATATGACGGGGACAGACCAACCACGCTGGTTACGTGCGGATTGAACTTCACATACCATTGAACATTTTATGGAGAACTCGCAGAAGTGCAGGTTCAAGATGTTTTCCTTCACCGAAGCAAGTGATAATCATCTTGTCACAATGCAGATTAGAGGGCAGGATTCGAACCCAGGGCCTCACATTCGAGAGACCGACGTTTAAACCACTAGGCTATCACTACTTGTGATCTTATACAATGGGTTACAGTATGGTTACAGTATTATACAGGAAGCGTACAGTAAACTATTATTCTGTATAAAAACATAGTACTCCCATAAGCTGACGATCATCTCGTCTCCAACAATCCATCCATTTAATCTAAATCTAATTCTTTAAAAGGAATACTTTTCGAATGGAAGTCTGTGGCAAATTCAATACAATGCAGTACATTTTTCACTGTCCCTTTTAAAGAGAATTGTGCATCCGTAAATCACTTGCTATACCAACACAGCGGTATAAAGAGTATAAGAATATATGGAGTTGTACGTCCAAATAAGAGTGGGAAGGAAGAGCATATTAATGCTTCTAGGTGAACCGTATTCCACGTTTTGTGACTGTATTTGACTGGTAAAGTGGTTTAGTTTCAACTGCTGCAATATATTCGCAACGAAGTATTCATAGCTGCGTCTTGTTTCTATTGTGACTTGTAGAAAAAGATAAGCAACAGCGCGCGTGGTTGGTAGGATGATGCGTGGCTAGTGGCAAAATTATTCATGGACGCTTCCGTGCTTCGGAGGGCATGTAAAGACGTCGGTGCCGGTTGTTGTAAAATAGCTATCGTTAAGTGACTTCGGAGGCCTACTGCGGCATAAAAAGTTCCGCCACTAAACCCTCCACCAATCCATCCAAAATTGCGTGGAGAAGTATGCTCTAGGCCTCTTCAGTACGAGGAGAGACCCGTCCTTGGCATTACTAAATGGCCCATTGGCCATCGATGGTTCCAAGCCAAGCTAGTGAAATATATGAGAACAAGGACGGTGAATGTAACGACTCCACCAATCTGCATTAGAGCAGCGTTGTGGCGCGTGGAATGATCCACTCTCTTCAGTCTTCCGCTTCACCCTGCCAACACTCTCTGTCCCTCTTCACCCCTCCGTGTTTTTAGTGGGTTTGGGTTAGATTTTCAAATAATCTTGACGCAAAGTTTTCGTTTGTTCCAAAAAGTATGTACACACCGATATTAAAAGTACACACCACACCAATATATCTCAGGCCAACTCACACACGGCAATCTGATCCCAAACAAAGTATTTTTGCTTGTACTATGATGACAAAGCAAGTGATAAACATACATGTATTACACGCAGACACAGAACAAACAGTCCTGCTCATCACAAGAAAAGTTTTTCCTAGGTGGGGATCGAATCCACGACCTCCAGCCTAGCAGGTTCACTAACCAGCAGACCAACGGGCCAGTTAAATAAATGGTTTTCATTTCAATCATTTTCAATACTATTCAATTCCTTTGCTACGAAAACAGGATCATTATCAACTCCTCACAGGGTCTTATAGAACATTAAATATTGTTCTCTTTAATGAAAAATTATATTTCTCCGCGTTTCAAATTTGTCAAAAGTTCAGTCACCCCTCAAATCCTATTACTGTGACACCCGATCACAGCTGTGAGACATTTATCGGATGCGACGATAATACCTTTAAAACTTTTTAAGCTTGTTTACCAACGAACTTGAGGTCGCTAGATCGTCTGTAGTAAGCGCTGAGGTCGATAGTAGCAGACTTAACAGAAATGCATTGTTCTTAAATTAATTTTAGATACTTTGTGCGTTTGTGAGTTTGATTGTCCTATATAGACTCTGAAATGGTAAGGGATAGAGCTCTGATGTCTACAGCAACTTTGTTGAGAAATACTTAGAATAGGTTTTGGTTCCTAAATGACTTCGATTAGACATATGTATATTGAGTTCTGGTAAAGGAATTCTTGAACAGTTAATAATACACTTGCTAAATTTTGTAGGTGCACACAACTTCAATAGTCCAATCCATAGCTAATGTTGATCCAGGACCTCCTTCAACAGTTGGCTTCTTTCAGAAGAACTCCTCAAAGGTTAACAATACACGTTCGAAACTTTGTAGGTGCATACAGCTCAATTAGCCCTTTCCATAGCGTATGTTGATCCAGTTCGTCCTTCATCAGTTGGTTTTTTTTAAAAATAACTCATCAACGGATAACAATACAGGTCTATTGTGCATTCATACAACTCCAGTACCCCGTTGCATAGCTTATGTTGTTATCCAGGTGCTCTTCCAACAGTTGACTTCAGGCAAAGGAAATCTTTAACGACTAAGAATATATAGACGAAATTAAAACTTCCGTACATTTCAGAACAAATCTACTTTGTGGTTACTGCATGTTATTTGTTTTCGGTTACGATTGTATTATTCATTAACTTATCAGGCTGGAAATGTGGCAGTGAGTAAGTGAATCGACTGAGCATGAAAAAGTCCATGCAAGTGAGCATGCAGTCTTATGGAAATCAGTGTACATATGTCTGTTAGTAAGTGATGAATCGACTGAGTAAGTCGAAAAGCGAGCATGCAGTAATGTGGAAATCGATTTACATATTATGTGTGTACTGTGGGACCGAATCGACTGTGTCTGTGGGCGATGTGTAATGTTTGTTGCGTGGAAGGGCAAACATGAGATCATATTGAAATCGATGCACATGTGTGGTAGCGAGTGAGCGAATCGACAGTGTGTGAAGACAATGGGTAATGTATGTCGCATGGAAGATCTAGGTTCATACTAAAATCGATGCACATACAGGGGAGCAATTGGATGAATCGACTGAGTATCGAATAAATGCCACATGTTGCAAGAAACGTAATTTTTAGGAATGAGAGATAAAAGGAATGGTGAAGAATAGTGTAGGAATAGTATAATAATAATTAGCAATACCGATTCGAAACAAGGCCAGCATCGCTAATCCATCTGTGAATAAACTATTTCAAAATGATTGCTTACAGTTGCGGATCTGTAGTCCCTGTATGGAACATTAATTAGCTAAGATATAAATTTAAAATTAAGACTTTGGAACACCTGATGCGGAACCTGAAGGGACTGATCCCTTAGTGGAGCTAAACTATACAAGTTGGTGAAATGCTCTCAAAGGAGAACTTTTTCTGTGCTTTGAGTGTTGACCAAGGATATGTTAAAATTGAGGATTTTAAGTACTGCAAGTGGAAATTGAAGGGTTGAGCTAAACTATACGAGATAGTGAGATGCAACCAAAAGGAGAAGTTTTTAGTGCAATGAGTATTAACCAAACATCATCGCCGCCCAGGGTCATTAGCAATACCAGGGAGAACAGGAAAAAAGGTGGAACTGGCTTTATAGATGTTAGGCGGCTGGCTGAAGTTAGTGTTATCATATTAATTTTCAATATTACCAACACTAATTACCTATAATACATTATAATTGGTCGCTGTCTGTACATGGTAGTTATTTGGAAAAAAACTGTTACCGGGGGCTTATATCAAAAAATAGAACGCAGATTTTTAGAAGTTCTACAGTTTGTCTGTGCATATGTGCTTGATTATCTCTGAGATTACGGATGCGATTTTAAAAAACGTTGATATTAAAATATGTGTATTATTCAATCTACATATACACAGCCCAAAATATCTAAACAATTCTATAGCTTATCGAAAAAGCAAGTTCCGTCTATAAGAGTCGCGAGCACATGAGGCTTGAAAACATTTTTATTAATTGAGCAGGACAACGTCTGCCGGGTCAGCTAGTTATGTAATATAATAATAAGTGAAGTAAAAACTTTATAGGAGTATGAAATTTACGGTTAAAGTTTATATGGGGAAGAAGTGCAGAAAGATTAATTAATAATGCATTGGAAATACATTAAATTAATACAAATAAAAACATTTTTTTCCAATTTCAATAAAATACTTAAATAATAAAAATTAAAACGCAGTTTGAGACATTCATTGAGAGAATTTTAATGAATGATGCATTGGAAATATATTAAATAATAAATACAAATAAAAATACTTTTTTCCATTTTCAATAAAATAATTAAATAATAAAAAATAAAACGCAGGTTTGTGTCTTTCATTGAGAGAATTTTAATGAATGATGGATTGGAAATACATTAAGTAATAAATACAAAAAAAAATACTTTTTTCCAATTTGAATAAAATAATTAAATAATAAAAAGTAAAACGTAGGTTTGAGAAATTCATTCAGAGCGTTGACTTGGTGTTGCAGCTGAGGTTCTGAACTATGTAGCATTGTAAAAATTATTTGTTTTCATTTATATCCAAACAGAATATATCGCTAAAAACTGGTACAATATATCAGATTCCCTAAGATGTACAACATATCCGACTTTTCCCTTAGGATGACTATCCTTGGCCAGACATAGTTTACATTCTGCACATACTGTGAAGTGACGTGGTAACACGAGCGATGCATGCCTTACAGTCCTAGACGGTGTGTTGAGAATTTGAGATTCTAGGACGTAATTACATCATCAGTGTATTAGTACCAATTTATGAAGAGTATGTGGGGATTGGAAGAGAATCCTCAGTCAAATTTAAAATACAATTATGAACGATATTTTGAGAAGAAACGACGAGAGATCAATGCTTTGCAATGCAATGGCTTTCCTCTGGGCTTGTTTGACGCAGCCTGTGCCTGGGCCACGCTGGCCCAGTGCAGATTGGTATGATGTTATAAAATTTGAATATTACAAAATGAATTTAGGCACGGTACGAGTATTTAAAGGTACGTAAGATATTTGAAGGGATTTTTGAATGTCACTCCCTACGTAAATGTTGAAACCTCGTTTTAGAGCTTTAAATATTTCTCGGACTTCAACCCTAGCGTATTTAATATTGGAATACAATAAAATTTATTATTAAATAGTTCAACGAATTCATTATTAAATATTTTTCCTTCAATTACTTTTGTCTTGCAAACAAGTAATTTTTTTTTCAAAAAATTTCATCTGTAAATAACTCTTCTGTAAAATTTGTTACATATCACTTACTCAGTTTATAGTTGAACGATTTCATTATTAAATATATTTTCCTCAAATAACTTTTGTCTTGCAAACAATTAGATTTTTTTTTAATTTCATCTGTAAATAACTCTTCTGTAAAATTTGTTACATATCACTTACTCAGTTTATAGTCCGACGATTTCATTATTAAATATATTTTCCTCAAATAACTTTTGTCTTGCAAACAATTAGATTTTTTTTTAATTTCATTTGTAAATAACTCTTCTGTAAAGTTTGCTACATATCACTTACTCAGTTTATAGTTCAACGATTTCATTATTAAATATATTTTCCTAAAATTACTTTTGTCTTGGAAACAAATAATTTTTTTTCAAAAAATTTCATCTGTAAATAACTCTTCTGTAAAATTTGCTACATGTCACTTACTCAGTTTTGCGTTTCGAAAGTCGTATGATTTATTAAATTTTTACACCATTTTGAAGCGATCGGGGGAGAGTTAGAAGTATTTAATAGGTGACGTGTTATGCGAGGCACGCTTCGGGAACGGGTCGGCATGCGATATTGAGTTACTTCAGTATTTGAGGGCTTAGATTAAAATATTTGATCTTATCGTATTAATAATCCTTTAATTTTTATTATTGTAGACGCAAAAGTACCTCTGTCTGTCTGTTTCTCACGTCTAAATTACTGAATTAATTTTGATGAAGGTTTAAACTCGGACAAAGTTAAGAATAACATAAGCTTTGAAGGGATAACATGGGTGATGAAGATTTCTATGGAAGTTCTTCATTATGTAACCGTAATACTTTGTATGAATGAAATTTTGCACTGCGGTATATCTGTTGTGACAGATAAATTTTTGTTCTCGGGTCATATGCAATACGATTCTGAAATAATACTTTTTATCAATTCACCACTCGGGCAAAGCCGCAGGACGACTGATCGCTATCTGCATATAGAAGATATTTGGGGACAAATATTATAGGGCTGGGTTTATAATGAAACATAACCCAAAACAATCAGTGTTAAAGATTTTTTCAGTTTGTCTGTGCCTGTGTGCATGCTAATCTCAAAAAAGGCGGATTCGATTTGAATAGTGTTGACACCAATGTATTTTGCACAACTTAGATTAACATGTACCGATTCTTTGATTAAAATCGCTTCACCATTAGATCAATAAAGATTTAAAGAATCTACAATTTTTAGGTATAACGACGCGAAGTAGTGACTGGTCTAACAATAAATTGGGCTTCCAACGACCAATATAAACGATCTCTTCCGGTCCGTCGGCAGTAAAAGTGAAGCATGCCGAGATGTTCGGGTCGCGCGTCCCACATAGCGCTGTCACCTATAGGAATGAAATTGTTCAGATGAACCCACGCTCTTGGATTTTTTCACGACATTATTATTACACCTATCGTGCATTTGCTCCTTATAAATGTGTATTTTTATTTAGCCTGGCTGCGATAAGTACAACAATTTACCTTTAAAGGACATAGTAGGCTGGTAGTAGGTGTAAAAGTGAGTACTCAAAGCATATGTACACTAATTTTACCCTCTGAAACACGGAAGCGTTCATGAAATTTTTGCCAATAGAGGTCACCTATCCGCCTACCGGCCTTTTACATAGCGGTGATAGCCTAGTGGTTAAAAATTCGGCCTCCTACTCGGGGGTCCGGTTTCGAATCCCAGCGCGTGCACTTCTGACTTTTCGGAGTTATGTGCGTTTAAAGCATTTAAATGTCACTCGCTATAACGGTGAAGGTAAACATCGTGAGGAAACCTGCATGCCGGGGAGTTTACAAGACTCCAAGGTGTGTGAAGGCTGCCAATTCGCGCTTGGCCAGCATGGTAGACTATGGCCTTAACCATCTCATTCAGAGAAGAGACCCATGCTCAATAGTGGGCCGTGATGGGTTGAAATGAATGATCCTCCTACCGACTGCGCCTATTGTTGCTTAACTTTTACGCTCGTCTACAATCAAAACAAGCCACCGGCCTTACGCTTTAAATGGACATGGCAAAACTATAAAGGTTCCGAACTAACTACAGAACCCCAAAAAGTAGATAAGAAGCAAAAGTGTACCAAAGTAGGCAATTAAAAGTACAGATCTTGGCATTGTTCGGTAATACAAGTAGAAAGCTCATAACTTCCATACGTCGTTAATACTTCCCAACTCTTGAAGTTGGACAGCAAACTTTAACTCCCAACTGCATTACAGTCAATGGCAGCGGAGTTAAAACTGAAAAGTGCAAAAAATCTGAAAACTCTGTTGGAAACTATAAAGTTAAATGTTTCACAGTTTCGCGTACGTTTTTTATTGCGGCCACGATGTTTCCTTCTATAGCAATTTTCGCGGTTACGCGTTTATAGGGGTTCCATAGCGGAAAATTCTCATTGACAAAAACATTTTACGGTTTGCAACGTAGCGACTTCCACTTGAGTGAGTTCACCTGACTTTAGCGGAGATATTACGTTCTATTTTACTCATTTTATGGAATGATGAATCGCATTTGTACTTCAGCAAAATTTTAGAATAGATTTGAGTTCTAGTTATTTCTTTATTTATCAATACGGTCAGTTGTTCATTGACTATGGCACGGTTCATAGGGAATCTTCGTGTCATCATGTTTATTTATATGTCATTAGTTTCCGTCCGCAGTTTCGCCCGAGTCATGTGTTGATAAAAACTGACTGTATGTTTTTCCAAACGCATAATCCCAGGGAAACCTAAAATTGGGACAAAATCTAACTTATGTTAATTTTCTGGATGTGATCTATTTGTGAGCCAAACTTCATCTTATCCGTTTAACTATTAGCGAATGTAGGAAGAGCAAAAATCTAAACACAAAAACATACATTATCCCAGGGAAACCTACAACAGGGATAAAATCTATATTCCGTAAGACCATTATTACCGTATAAACTGTTTATTTCTATCCTTAGATGTGGTCTATCTGTGTGCTAAGTATCATCTTAATCCGTTCAATGGTTAGCGCGAAGAAAAGAAAAACAACAACAAATACGGAATAATAGTTTGTATGGAAGATCTTCGTTATCGAGAATGCATGGGTTACATATTGTATTTATACATTTATGAAGATACATTAAATGAAGTGGTGTGGGAAGAAGAGCTGTGGGGGAGGGGGGTTCGTGAAGAGGAAGAAATATCAAATATTTTCTGTTTATATTATTAGAACATAAAAAATTACCTCCAGAAGAAATTACCCGTTTAGGATGTTTCAAAAGTATCATTTCAGAGGCGATCACCCTACTTTCTGTGGAATCATTAAATAATTTTAGTTAACCCAAAATTCCCACGTAGTCATTTGCGCTTGAAAGTGCATCACTTTTTTAATTAAAGCTGATGTCACATCTGCACTTGTTGCCATTAAAATATCAAAGCGGTGGCATAAAATGTATCTCTCATTTATCAGAATACGCGAAGTTTTTCACCCACATAAAAAGATACTCTGGTTTAATTAAAGTAAATACGTTTGAAAGGCCACATAGAAAATGTTTTTACAATAAAAAAATACTAAGTTAAAGTTGGACGCATACCAGGGGTTCCGTACAACTAAGTATAGTATCTCGAATGATATCAGCTTGGACGCATACTAGGACTTCCGTACTACTTAGTAAAGTATTTCGAATGATATCAGCTTGGACGCATACTAGGACTTCCGTACTACTTAGTAAAGTATCACGAATGATATCTGCTTGGATGTATACTAGTACTTCCGTACTACTTAGTGAAATATCTCGAATGATATCAGCTTGGCCGCATACTAGGACTTCCGTACTACTTAGTAAAGTATCACGAATGATATCAGCTTGGACACGTACTAGGACTTCCGTACTACTTAGTAAAGTATCACGAATGATATCAGCTTGGACACGTACTACTTCCTAATGTACCTCGAATGATATCAGTTTGGACGCATACTAAGGTTTCCGTACTACTTAGTAAAATATCTCAAATGATATCAGTTTGGAAGCATACTAGGGCTTCCGTACTACTTCGTAAAGTACCTCGAATGATATCAGCTTGGACGCATACTAGGACTTCCGTACTACTTAGTAAAGTATCACGAATGATATCAGCTTGGACGCATACTAGGACTTCCGTACTACTTCGTAAAGTACCTCAAATGATATCAGTTTGGACGCGTCTACTTAGTAAAATATCTTAAATGATATCAGTTTGGAAGCATACTAGGGCTTCCGTACTAGGTATTTATCGATAGCTTAGCTAGGACGGCCAAAAAGCTATCCAAGGAGAGGCTTCCCAAAGTGACAAAGACAGCGGCTATCCGGCACAAGTAACTCGGACTGATATTGGACAGCCGCTGTAACTTCCACGAGCATTTTGAGCGTCTCGTCTCCCAGATTCACAAGGTAGCAGGTGCTCTGTACAGACTGCTGCCAAATCTTAGGGGACCAAGGGAAGAAGTATGCGCCTGTACGCGGGTATCGTGCGCTCTGTTGCGCTCTACGGCTTACCCGTATGGGCGCGTGATTGTCGTGCAGTCATCGTCGTATGATTTCAATTAGAGTGGCACGAGGATACCGGACGATTTCGTAGGTGGCGACCTCAGTCCTGGCGCGGTTTCCACCCCTGGACATCCTGGCGGATATGAATGTAGAGATCTTCTTTAAGATCAGCATTCTCCGCCAGTGGGTGGACACCCAAGAGATGGTCAAAATGATTCGGAAGGATGCCAAACTACGTGCCCTGACTCGATGACGTGGAAGACTTTGGAAGCCACGAGGCATCCGCCAACGCTCTTTCAGTGTCCTACTGCCCAGCTTAACTGCTTAGCTCAAAAGGATGAAAGACGTTACCTATAGGTTGACACAGATACTCACCGGACATGGCAGCTTAGATGAGTATCTGCACCGAATTGGCTGGGAAGCGTCAGTGTAGTGCCACCATTGCGGTGACGAACGGAAACGAAGGGAACTCATCGACCCAACCAGGAGACGAGGCAACATGGAAGCAGCCGCGGCGGGCGCTGCGGTGGGCGCATATAGCTCCACCGCCTTGTCCCTGTAGCTCGGGAATAGAATACGCGCCACGCCCCTGCCTGTCGTAAGAGGGGACTAAAAGGGGGCCTTGGGGTTGGGAACGGCTAGAGTGGTAGCTCTAACCGCTCAATAGCAGCCCCGGGAAGGACATCGGTACCTATGTGTCCTTCCCGGACATTCTGTCGTAAATTGTGTTGACCAGGTGCGGGACGGGGTCCCACCCGGAAGGAGCCAGACATTGGGCACCGCACTAGGAACACTCCGCTTACGAAATCCCGGAACCTTCCACATAGTGCTAAGGAAGGCCGCCGGGGGAGTTTTAGTGCGGCAAAAATCCCACATTACTCTGGGTCGCTCCCACGGCACCGGGTACCTTTAGGTTTCCCTCTCGATAACAAAATGAAAAAAAGTTTGTCCAAACAGTTTAAGAAAGAAAAGGAATGCATAGCAATTTTTTAAATATTTTGTAGAATAACATAAGATAGAAAATCGAAAATTTTGAAAAATGAAACGAGGTTTCAATTACTCGATTCCTTGACCCAAAATCCCCTAATCCACAATTTTTATGTCATTTAATGTTTTCTAAATCAGGATTACATATGCTTTACATTAGAACATAAAGTACATAAGCTTTAATTATGAAGCTACACAATGAATTACAGAAGAACTTAACACCGGAGAGTCCTAATAACCTGCTAAATAGAGATGAGCCTTAAATGGCATGGTGTGTGAATACCAATTAGGTTTGGGTTAAGAGAAGATTACAACTTGAGTAAACGTGGTCGGCGGAAATAATCATTTTGTGAGTTAGATCGCTTTGGTACTGGTGCCAAATTGGCTTTAATCGAATAATTTAAACGAATAAATAATTGGATTCAAATTATCATTTTTTTTATAAAAAAAAAATAATTTAATAACTGGCGAGGTTATTTAATGAATTTTAAAAGAAGAATATTGTCAATTTAATGTAGCCAAGTAAATACTCATTATTTATT
>DWJZ01004044.1:0-15953 GCA_018249125.1 Asbolis capucinus | reverse complement strand
GACTCAAATTAATAAAATATATTGAAAAGTTAACAAAATTTCGAAAACGATGCCGAAATGCTATAAAATTTTTTTGAATACAAGTGCTATTATAATTTTGACGTGTTAAGCTTGGAACATGCTACTTTCTACCAATAAGTTAACTATGTCATCGCTTCGGGTTAAGTTAACTGCCGCGATGAGGTTTAGTGGGTCAAACCGCGACTGCTAAATACTATGGTTTATGTTATTAAATAAAGTTTAGTTTTCTTTATAAATAAAAATAACTAAGCAAATCTCGTGATGTATAATGTGAATGGACACCTGAGCCCAGTAGTGGGACAGTTGTAGAGAGTTCTAGTGGTCGTGGTGAAAGAAAATGTATCTGAATAAATAACTTTATTAACATTCTACTAATTGTATTGTTTTTAACTCTACTCATCATGGACTGTGTACAAAACTACATATGTATGTTAATAGTACTCACGATATATATTTTTTCGCGCCATTTTTCTATAAATTTGTCAATCGTAGCCTTCCAGACTATAATCTATCTCGGTGCAAAATTTCATTAGAATCCGTTCATTAGTTTTTACGTAAAAGAGGAAAAACCGTCCTAACAAAACTTTCGTATTCATAATATTAGCCTGTCAGAAACTAACAAGGCCTCAGACCCAAAGTCAAAGGAGATTAAATAAATACTAAATATCTTTGACAACTCACACGGCCATATGACCCTAAACTAAGCATTAGCTTATGCTGTGACGATAAACATACATATTATATACTTTTAAATAATTCCTTATATAGATATTTACATTCAGTCACAGCACAAACATTCCTGCTCATCACAATAAAGTTTGACCTGGTGGGAATCGAACCCACGACCTTCGGTGTAGCAGGTTTACTAACCACTAGACCAACCAGCCTGATAACACAGCGTCATCATTTACGACTCAGATAAACGTTTGTTCTGGATAGCTGGCTTCTATGTCCATATCACAGACAGACAATGATAGATATATGTGTTTATATACCAAGAAATGACAACAGCATCAGCAAAACCACAGGTATTGCAGCAAGCCGTTGAACTGGTGGCGCAAGTGGCAACCCGACACACAGTTCGCAAGAGTATCGGGTTCGGTTCCGGCCCAGTGCACATGCAACGCAGTTTCTGATACTATTACGAAGAAAGGTTTTATAATTAAGCATATTGAAATTAATAATTTATATAAGCGAGAATACGACAAATTGTTACGGATAGCTAAGTATATGTAGGTACAATATTACTGAGATCTGCTAACTGTACTACTCTTATGTGATAAACGATTTTTGTTATGACTTTAGAGACAGTCGGTTGAGATGGAGATCTACTGCGTTCTGGTATTCTGAGGAGTAAGTAAATTGATTCATGGTCTTGAATAGACTCGTAGTTCTAAATTGTAAGAATAAATAAAAAAATGAAAACGGTTGGGAGTGGAAAAACTTTTAAAAAGCTAATATTAAAATACCCTCATATTTTATACTCGTTCATTCTTGCAAGTCTGGAGTTATCAGTAATAAGTCTGTCTCATGAGTCCACTTGTCGGATATTTTCTCAAAAATCAATTTTTCTTTAGAAAAGTAAAAAATACTTAGAATAAGAAATACTGCTTGACAAAAATCCCACCTAATAGAAAGCGTCGATAATATCTAAAATGTTGGGACACTACACACTAACTGGCTCTTCACTAATGGCTACATATCATTTTAACTATAGGTGCAAGATTAAAATAATAAATAACATTAACTATGAATCTAATGTATGTATATCGATCCAGATCTAATTGTTGCCCCGAGCTACCAAGCCGGTGCTAATAACAACATTCGTTTAATCTGTTACGTCGTTCCACATGAAAGTTGGAACAATAATGTGTTACATTGAACGTTACGCCCTAAGGCGAGTCAGATTTGCTCTTATTAATGCAGAAATAGAAATCCAGTCTAGTCTGACTCGGTCGTAGTCCAATATTCCACGAAGCTTGCGTGTCTGGTCATAGTCAAAAACAACGCCTTCGAGTCTAAGACAACAACTGTTCGTGGGGAACTCTGCTGAACAAGGCGCCCCTTACCGCCAGGTACCAGGTCTCTCCTGCTGGAGCTATTTAGTCTCTTTACAACCCAATGTAATCCCAACCAACTGTAGCAGGATGGTATGTAAATTTTTGCCCACTTGACTAAGTACTACCCATTTTTCTAGAGACGACCGTGAAATGTTTACACGTATTTCTTATGTAGTATTGGAGAGCCAACACTCTATTTCTTTCTTCCTCTCTTTTACTCATCATTCTTTTCATTCTTCTACTATCACCCATTCTAGAGTAGTATTCTATTAGTGTTTATATGTCAGCGGTGATAACCTAGTGGTTAAGAATTCGGCCTCCTACTAGAGGAGTCCGGATTCGAATCCCAGGGCGCGCACTTCTGACTTTACGGAATTATGTGCGTTTTAAGCATTTGAATGACACTCGCTAAAATGGTGACGGAAAACACCTCGAGGAAACCTGCATGCCGGGAAGTTTGCAAAACTCAAAGGTGTGTGAAGTTTGCCAAACCGCACTTGGTCAACTATGGCAGGTGGGGGACTATGGCCTTAACCTTCTCATTCTAGGACGAGACCCGTGCTCAAGAGTGAGCTGTGATGGGTTGAGATAATGATTCTATTGGTGAGTATGGGTTCTGTTAGTGTACTGATTCTTCTACTATCACCCGTTGTATGCTATTGGTTTATCTGGATTCTATTGGTCATTATGGACCCAAGGTTTTGCAACGCTGCTTCCCTCCATTTTCCATCTTCTTCTGCCTTCCAGCTATCACTTTCTTTGGGAGCACGTTGACATCCAAGGATGACGGTGATCGCTTACTATCAGGTGAACTGTCTGTTTGTTTTCCTGTAAAAGATACCTCGTCCGAACATGATTGGTGATTCGGCGGGGGCTTTGTTTTTTTAGCCATAATTCGAAGTATAACACAGTAAAGATTTTCCCCCATTCGAACCAATTTGATATGGGAAGAGCTGCAGCTAATTACATCATGAAATCTTCGATCTTTTTTCATCATTATTCTATCTTTCCTTATCCTAAAAACCGCGGAAGAGTATTCGCGTAAAGATAATAAAATCGTTATAAATATTGATGTTTGCCGTCATTGTATGTAGATATCACATTACAAATACTTCATTTTCTCTTCACTTTGAGCTAATACAATTAAAGTACAAGTGTTTAATTAAACTGTATTTAGTACAACAGTTGAACGTAACCAGTGGGAAAAAGATATTGTTGGATATCACGTGATGGGAATATAAAATACCTCATATTCGTTTCTTAAGGTACCTATTATACATATATGTGTTGTAATATAGGCATATAAAGGACCCATTAGGAATATTTAAATCCTCTGAAGTGGAACTTATGTCTTCAGACTTCTAAATTAATGGATCAACTTACTTTTTGGATTTCAAATATTTAATTTTTTTTTTAACTCAAAAGTTATATATTTCAGAAACTAATTCATAGATAAAATAAGGATTCCTAAAAATTAAAAGCCTTAACAGATTGACCAGTAACTAAGCCAACTACTGAACCATCATTCAATAATAATTCAAGCCAAGATTGAGCAGGCTTCTTCTAAGTTAATGCCTTCTAAACCATCTAAAACTAGTACATCGCCACTTATCAGGTGGAATAGCCAAGAATTAACTTATGCAAAAATATGTACGAGTACGTGCATCGAAACACACTTGCCTAGTTCCACTTTCAGAAAGAAGACATATATTTATTTATCATGAACATGTTCATATTTTAAAATTGTTGTTTCAAATTAGCTCTGACTCCAGGGTTCTCATGCATCAATTAAAGGCCCTATGTATGTTGTTCCTTCTCACAGTGATTGATAATTACCGCAGGTTACACTTCCGCGATAGCCACGGGAACTGCCATAAGTTTTTGTGAAGAAGCTACTATGTTTTAGGTTCTTGTCAGAACTACGGACTTATACGATACAGCGCTATCGCTTACTTTATTATTACTGCGCTAGGTAATTGCGATACGACATACAATTGGTAAAAATGTAGTAGTACTGAGATAAGAGACGTATAGTAATATTGAGACAAGAGAGAGAGAGTGTGTTCCGTGAAGGACTGAGTAATATTTAATTTTGAGTTAATTCTAGCCTTTACTATGTACACTTCTATAGCAGTAGTAGCTGCCTTGTTGTTATAACTCCACCTATTTACTTATCCAAAAAATATATAAATAATAGATTATTGAAAACGAGAACTGAAACGAGTTTATTCTTATCACTTAGCTCATAAGAATACTTTCTGATTGTTTACAAACATATATGAAATTTTTGGAAAATTTATTCTACCTTTTTATTTACTCCACAATTTACAGCTCCAGCTTCTGGTACTATAATATACTCGTAATAAAATTATTATACAAACAAAGAAAGTACAGTAAAAATTTTCTTGATCTCACGCGAAATTATGGTTCTCGCCAATTACCAATGGTGAAGCAAGTGGTTTATTTAATGCACCGGAGTATTGGGGCCAAGCTGATCGGCTTCCTCTCTAAGTAGGTGTTTCCGTACCGTACACTACATTTTAATTACAAAAAGGTGTATGAGGTTTTCTCTCATCCTCGTCATTTATAACTTTTACTATGTAAGTACTCTCAGCAATTTTATAGCCTACTAGACTCCACGAGTAAATTTACTATGTCTCTCGGCTGTTTGATCTGACTATTATGCCGAAGGTCGTGGGTTCGATTCTCACTCAGGACGAGTATGAGTTGTCCAAAGATATTTATTAAATTTATTATATTCCACGACTAAAACGCTGTTAGTCAAGTCTAGTTAACATGAAAGTGAGGAAATCACAACTACTTGTCGGCATATCACGCGCGAAATACTAATATAAGGTCGATTGTTCTAATATTTTACCAGAACTATTTACCCCGTGTAAATCAAAGATGTTGTCGATGACTACCATGAACTATCACAGTGTCAACCCATTAATAATATACTACAGAGCACAAGGCTCGTCTCACAAGTAAGAAAGAAAAGAGCAATCGTGGTAGCGCACACACGTTCGGAGTCGTCACAAAATTACAAATCCTCGCAATTCGATCGTTTCAGAGGATAGATGGATGGATGTATGAAAGGATCGTAATGAAATGTTGCGTAAGGATAAATTATACTCTGGAATAATATATGGACTATACTATGTATCGCCACGCGAGCGAAGCCGCAAACGGAAGTTAGTATGTCCTAATTTGATCGCAATATCGTAGGAGTATACAATTGTGTACATACTCAAGAAGGAACTACTCATCATGGGAAAAGCATGGGCGCCAGAATCGCCGTCGCAAGTCAGCTTTAGTAATCAAGTCCATGCATTCACATATTAGACGCAGTAAGGTTACATGCTATTAGTGGGTAGTTGTCAAACACGTTAACATTTTCGTAAGTGCGGGTAGTTCGACGTGGGTAGAACACATTGTTTTCTTAGCACGCTTGCGCCGCGTGTTGGGCCTGCGCCCACTGACGGGACGGCAGGGAATTCTACGGCATACTCGTAAGCACCTACTGGCAACAACAGTGTCATGAAATCCTTCAGTACACCACAAAGTTCAAAGGCAGTGAACGTTGACTACATATTTAATGATTACCAACCAGTACCACCAACCATGTGTATGTGTGCCCTTAGCTAAGGTAAGCACTTTTAGGATGTCGAAGGACTTCAGGTGGCTAAAAAACCGGACCGTCGGAAAACTGCGTTTGGCCCGTAACGTCTACATCAATCCGCATTAAGCGTTGTGGGGGGTATCCGAGGCTTCCTCAGTTAAATATGACGAGAGACTCATCAGTGGGACAGTAAAGGGTCGAAGCCAATTCAAGTTTACCTTACTTTAAATTTACACAGCAGTGATAGTCCAGTGGTGTTACGTTGGTGTCTCAAGCGGAAGGTCCTGGGTTCATATCGCCGCAGACCAATTATAAAAGTTATGTGTGTCAGAACTTAATTATCACTTGCTGTGAAAGAAAATATCTGCACTCACGAGTGTTCTTCATATAGTTTTCAAAGGAGTGTGAAGTACACCAATCTGTTTGCAGTCAGCATGGACTATGGCCTACAGGCTATAGGAGTACACCCCACACATTGTGAGAAAACAACCGAATCCTGTAAAGCAGCTATGGGTTTAAGTTGAACACTGGATTATTCACCGTATCCATCAAATTCGACTCTAAAACGCCATGCTTCATAAACAACACAGTGAGCGTATGGACTCCCATACCATCACATGCGCCTCAAGCCTCATAAAATCCTAAACGTCCAAGTATTACGACAGTAATCGCGCTGGCAATAAAATATTCATTGTGTTCTAACAATAACAGCGGCTCGTGGTGCGTGGTGGGACATTAGTAGTCCTCTCGCTTCCAGTGGCTCGCTTCTACGAAAGACAAAAGTGGATTTAGGGTTGGCACAAGATTTATTTATTTATTTCATAATCATCTGATTAGTTACTTTTCTTTTCTTTTTAAACTTCAACGCTAACTTATAATATGTAAAAACAAAATAAATTATTGTATAAGCCATAATATAAATATATAAATACTGATTTAAAATAAATCAGAAACCAACTCTGTTGTACTGTATTATTATTATTATATAATTACCATACTTCCCTTCACAAAAATTACTTTCCCTTCCCGAAGTAAATTATTATTGGAATCTAAACTCGCTTACGACATAACGCCATCTCTTAGCCGTGGTATCATACTTAACAAGCGATAGCGCTGAATCCCATCACTACGTATACATAATAGTAATATCAAACGTATGCTAAGACACAGTGGTAAATGACAATTTTTCAGCGTTTTCTTTCATAAAAGAATTTAAATTAGTATTATCGAATAAAAATGTCATCTTATAAATTTGGACAGCCCTTGCTCCTTCGACAAACGAAAGTGCCCGCCGGAAGTGAAACCCTATACAAATACATACGTAAAACATAAAATAAATAAAGAAAGAATGCAAGACAAGTTATGTAACGCGTAATAAACTACGTACGGTCTTGTCCGGAGACAAATGGCGGCCAATGGTACACTTATTTCTTCAGATAAAAAAGAACATTGCTCCATCAATAACAGTGTTATTTTCTGTAAAATCTTTATGTTTCAACATAAAAGGTTTAGGAGGCAGGGTGCAGTAACTCACGGGCGCACAGTTGTCCTTTCTCATATCTCCGCGTCCTTTAGTCATACTTCTAGTCACCTCAACTTTACGCAAAATCTATCTATGATATAATATACATACATATGTACATATATGCAACTGATGGCATATTTGTACATAAAACACTTTTAAGGGCAATTAAGTATGAATTATCTTTAGAAAAGACGAATCCAAAACGATGATTTTTAGTCTCATCGGTGTCAAAGTCCGATTGTCTATTTGTCGGTGTATTTGTACTGTAATGTCAGAAACGGCTCACCCAGTTTGAATGCGCTAAACAATGATATTTTACGGTAATGTTACAGAACTCTATTTATTATTTAATCTTTGCTGTATTTCATTAACATTCATTCGAAAAATTCCGCCTATCCCTTAGTTCAACAGAATTGAAGCACTGGCCGTTACTAGCCTATACTAATATTATAAAGAGGAAAGTTTTATGTTGACAAATAATATCACCTGCTAACCTAGGCTGCAAAAGCATTTTAAAATATTTTTTCCGTAGTAAAGTTAAGAAGATCCTAGTGAATAAACTTATATTTAAAAATGTAAACTACCGCGATTATTTTGTTTTACCTGTATAATTTTAGTGAACAAAGGAAGATTCGTAATAATAATAGCGTGCTGCAGCAAATTGAAGGACTCTGCCGTCACGATCTGGACATTTTCCTCTCCTCATGGCAAGAGGACCTACTGTGATTGATAGATTCACCTGTTTTCTATAAAAATGTTGAAATAGCTTTAACAATTGGTATATGTAGGCATCAATTAAACTATAAAAGGCTTCGGATATATGAATAATTTACTCTAGTAAACTACATCATCATAGGTAAAGAATCCAGTAAGGAATGTTTTTGAAAAATTACGATTTGACGTAACTTTGAACAATATATTGAATTTAGTTGATATTCAAATAGACAGCGGTATAGCCTATATATAGTTCTATACTATAGTATAGTGCGGTGATAGCCTAGTGGTTAAGAATTGAGCCTTTCACTCGAGGGACCCGGTTTCGAATCCCAAGGCACGAACATCTAACTTTTCGGAGTTACGTGCGTTTTAATAATTTAAATGTCACTCGCTATAACCGTGAAGGAAAACATCGTGACGAAACCTGCATGACAGGGAGTTTGCAAAACAAGGTGAGTGAAGTCTGCCAATCCGTACTTGGCCCGCGTGGTGGACTATGGCCTTAACCTTCTCATTCAGAGAAGAGACCCGTGCTCAATAGTGAGCCGTGATGGGTTGAGATGATGATTCATATAGATAGGGGTGTTAATTGTATACTTCCCGATGTCAATCGCGCTCATCATCATTGCAACTGTTCCAATACTGGGTTCAGGTTTCCACCCAAAATATAAAGGTATAAGCAATAGTCCACGATGCTGGCCAAATTCGAATCGGTCGCGTTACCAGGTAGTAATTATTTATTTACTCACCACATACAAATTAGTTGCTTACTAATTAGTACTTAACTATTTCATATAATATTATAAAACAAAGTAAAATTACTGTTGGTTACCTACATCACCATCCACACATGGTTATAATAAATAATGAATCAATATTTTTGGACATCTCACACACGGCCGTATACCCCAAACTAAGCGTTAGCTTGTACTGTGGTGATCAGACAACTGATAAACATATTTATATAAATATCTTTTTGAACACATACTTATATGAATGTTTACACCGAGACACACAGAACAAACATTCCTGCTCATCACAGAAAAGTTTGACATCACAGAAAATGGTAATCGAACCCACGACCTTCGGAGTATCAGTCAGCTTCACTAACAACTAGACCAACCGGCAAGTCTATTCTATGGTGATACTAAGTTTACTGGGTTAACTAGTATATACAGGTTTTAAGTAAATATAAGAACTGCACGTTTCATAGTATAATATATAGAACTATAGTATAAGATATAACTTCAAACGTGTGTAACCCACATTTAGCAACCCGCAATTCTCATTAACCAAAGTGATAACGAACCTAGGTACTAGGCTCACAGCGGGTTTGAGGTACTGCGATCATTAGTTATCACGGCCGGTTTCATTTACCACACATTTAAGCAGACATTAAAATCAAAGGTTGGGCTAACGTGAGCCCGTAACGATTTAACACATTCACTGCCACTTGTGGTCTAAAGTGCCTCGAGATACATTTTTAGAAGTTTATGAAACTTTACTTTGATACTACGGTACGTATTAAGTACTAGAAACTGCAGGAACAAAACTATTTCCCAAAAATGTTTTCCTTTCTAACGATAGTATCATCATGCATCACGATCATGCATAAATGTTTTTTTTTTATGTACAGATTTTAGCCTGTTACAGTTTCATTATAAGTAAACATATTTAATAATTTCAATGCATGTTTCAAATTATAATGAAAGGAACCGTTTTACACAAAAAAGTGAAAACGGTCAAATTGTTGCTTCACCCGTTGTACTTAGGAGCCATCGGTTAATATGTTTCAAACAATTAATTCACCAATGTCTGTTTCTCACGCGATGCCAAGGAATGCAGTACAGTTCAATGCAAATTCAATCATCTAATCAATTGCATATAATTGACTTTCAAATGTTCAGTCATTCGGAGTGGCGCTAATGAGGGGTACCCAGAATACGATTCCCTTAGGGTACCCGTACACTAGACTCGATTGTGATGCTACATTCAGCAACACCCCATAGCTACGTACGTAACACACCCTCCACTAACACTGGAACGTGGTGGTCAGGTACATGGGACCGAATCTTAGTAGGCCAGTAACGGGTTAAAGCCCAATATATACGTTTTGGAGACAAAACCCTTAGACCTTAGTCATTGTCAGTCATTGATACAGGATACATCATAATTTTATAATCTGTTGCTTACCTGTGGTCGTGGTATCTGCACATTGAAATCTAAACCAATATTTAATATAATAAAGTAATAATTTATGTTATTATCTTGTAAATAACTCAGATGCTGCCATTCGTAACTCCATCCTGAATCAAGTATTAGGGACTTTGCAGAATTCGCTCATGTTACACCTTAATGTAAATCTTCTGAATCAATGCCTTATGGCTGAGAGTCGTGGTCATCATAAAACAGATTTTTTTATTGTGTTCTTGAGCCAGTTGAATGGATTCATGCATGGCATACTTGTTTAATAATATCACTCCAACGATTCTGTAACCTCCTCTTACTTCTCTTCCCCTCCACTTGGCTGACCACTATTAGTTTTTCTATATTATCCTAGTTACGTTGAATCACCACTTGATGTACAGGTACCCTTATTTAGATGTCTAAAAATACTGTTGTGCCACATAGCTGTCATGTTTTATACACGGAGACAATTGATTATTTATCAATGAGTCGTGCGTCTGGCTGACTCTGGCGGGACTGCTGACGATCGGCGACCAACATTACTGTTACGTGTGGCATTATAATAAAAGTGTGGTAAATGTCCCTTAGAATAATTTCGTCGACTCCTAAGTACAAAGCGGCATCCCAAAAATCACATTTTTATAAACCTCAAAACTGAAACATTATTATTACAAGCCCGACAGCGGTAAAGTGGCAAAGTTGATGATACATATTTTTTACTATAATAATAATTACACACTTGGATTAAATCCAATTTTAAGAAGAAAACCATAAACATTACTGGTTTAATTCTTATTCAGATTCATTTTTATATACGCAATTACAACGACCTCTGTTTGACAAATATGATTTGTCAGCAATAAACGTCGAAAAAACCTCCAAAGCATCACATTATTTTAGTATTTTTAAACAATCAAATTTATATAATTTTAAATTACTTTCAATTCATAATTTCAACTATAATTATATTTAGTGAAAGTTACTTATATGGTGCTTGGTATATGATGTTTGGTCCCTAATACCCACATGTTCTCGAAAATCAAAAGCGCCACGTTCCGGAATCGATAAGAAATTTAAAAAAAAATCTAAGTCAATAAACTTCCTATGGCATGTTTATAATAAAAATTCCAACTTGAATAACTAAAAGCATTATTATATACACCCAGTCTAACGTGTCTAGGTGCAAACATCAGAGCGAAAGTGGCCGATCGAAGTTGCATAACACAATTGTTTAAATAGACACCCTTTGTTTACTATCCACAGAGTGGTTTCTCCATCACCTTTATAAGTTTCTAGTGACATCACATGAGATCTTTAAGAGCCCTTTTAAACAGAACTGCGCGGGGAGCTGAGTAGTATAGAAGTATACTCTATGTACTGCTGACGCGAGAACAGTTGTTTACGATTTTACATTTTTATCTTGCTAAGTTAAAGGAAGACATCATGAGAAAACACTCCTGAGCGTTCTCCATAAAGTTCTCGAAGGTGGGTGAAGTCCAGCAATCCATACTTGGCCAGCGTGGTCCCCCACGGGCTGTACGCCTCACATTGTGAGAAGAGTCCCGAGGCCGTAGTGAGACAGTTTTGAGTTGCAATGATGAGATACTCACAATATACACTATCATTATACTCTAACATAGATAAAAGTAATCGTATTTGATAATTATCAATCAGCTACTTGATAAATACTTCCAGACTGCAGTACTTGCAGACTGCAGTACTCATTTACTGCAGTACTGGTACAGGATGCGATACAGCCGAGTATCTGTGATTCACACAATTTCTAACTAAACACCCCTTACACCGATCGCGTCCGGTACTACTTCCTTACAACACCTATATCACTCATTACTTTAATACATACCTTACGAATATTAGAAATCGGGAAGTCACTCTGTCTGTCTGTTACCCTTTTACGCTTGAACTACTGAGCCTATTTTGATTGAAGTTGGTACATAGGTAGCGTGGAACTAAAGGAAAATTATAACATATTTTTTTAACGCGAAAAAAGAATACAACTGGATTAAAATACATTATTTTCTGTCGCGAAAAATGCTTGGAGGAATTTAAATAGAAGATGAAAATATATATTGAAAATCGTCATTATCGAAGATAAGGCCATAAAATGCCATATTTATACATTTGTTTAACAAATAGATAAATGTATGTTTTTTTTTTTTTGAAATTTCGACGAGTGCCTTCACTCGTTGAAAGAGTTGGTGAAACTATTCCATACAGACGTAGACGCAGGAAAAACCTAGTTCAATACTCACTACAAGCCATGTCGCGCGTTTACCTGAAACAATTTGCATACCACTTATTATTGCACTGTATAATATACTTTCCAACATATCTGGAGTAAAAACCGCGGCTCTTACCGCCATGTCTTAAAGCATTATTATTATAAGCCTGTGTAGGTAGAAATAGAGGTAATGCTAAATGAACTTTACTTTAACAACCAAAGAAATACCCAATGATTTAATTTCACCCTTACAAGATTCAGATGTCACCTCTACCATTCATTTCAGTAATTCACAAAATTACTTAATTTTAATCCTTTATTCTTTAAAAGAAATAAACTCTGAAATCCAATTTTCATCCTAATTAATGATGTTCTAGTTTTGTAGAATTTTATTATATAATAATATATAATATAATAGTAATAATAATAAATATCTTTGGACGACTCACACTCGGCCATCTGAACCCAAACTAAGCGTCAGCTTGTATTTTGGTGATCACTGGTACTTGTAAATACATACTTAAATAGATATTTCTATTACACACCCAGACACACAAAACAAACATTCCTGCTCATCACAGAAAAGTTTGACCTGGGTAGGAATCGAATCCACAACCTCCGGTGTAGTAGTCAGGTTCACTAACCACTAGACCAATCAGCCTGTCCTGTTTACATTATATTACAAAGGCATATATAAAACAGTTGCTCTTATTATAGTATGGTAAGATTATTTTTATACATCAGCAAGACCAAATGTATCATCAATAACCGTCAATAACATAATAAAAATTTAATTCTGCTCCCAGTAGTATCCGCAGCTAAACAAATAAGAAGGCGATTCTAATCATTCAATTGTTTATTTCTAAACACCGCATTACACATGCTAAGGAGAGCCGACTTGTCACACTATGACACATTGCTGACTAAAATATTTTTATTGTATCCGCACAATACAGCGATGAATATTCAATGAGGCTATGTTGAAAGATGCTGACGTCGATAGAGGCTTGTACTCTAGGAACAGACTTCTTGGGAAGTAAAATCAAAAAATATAAGTAAATATTAAGCGGTAAAGACTATTTATGCGGCGGCAATAAATCCGTTAATTGAAAAATATCTTTGGTAACACCTCCGTCATTATTATAAAATTCTTATAAACATAACACGTAATCCTAAGGATTCAAATACAATTCTCAGAAACGTAACTTAAAAAATGCCTTCGTGAAACAAGTAAAGATTTCTACAAAATCTGTGCAGTCGGTTTCACGTGGTTTTGTGGTTTAAGAATCTTATTTCTCAAGAGGATAACATTATTCACTTAAGGGAAACAATATTTCATACATAGATAATATTACGAGGGTACATGCAAAATTGTTAAAATACATTACGATATTACTTACAAGGATCTAGAGATTGTATTAATTACAAGGATCTAGAGAAAATTTAACTGGAAGTGGCAAAGTAAGCGTACACAATGTATAAATAGCTTTCAAAACACATTCATGATATAAGCACAATCATCTAAATTTCCATCTGAATCTAGCTGTTTCATCGTGAATCGGAACATACCGACAAGCAACAATGAAAAAAATAATTGTTTGAATCTTATTTCCAGAAAAATCCAATACTTTTAATTTAGGAAAATGGTTTAAATCTCACGGGATAACTGGTAAATTAATGGATGAAATGACAAAATTTATATAACATTACCAAAGTGAAGCGAAGACGGATCGCTAGTGCGTATACCTATTAAACCAGAGACAAGTAAATAATCTAAAAGCAATCAAAATGCCTCATTTCGTAACACTGTATATAGACGTGAATTGAGCAACGAAGTCATAATTACCTCGCGTGAGTTTCATTACAGACCCACCTCAATTTAGACAGACTTAATGCAGACTATAGAAATGTTTTTACTCGTGTGTTCGATATCTACAAGAACAACACTTTTTAATTAAGACGCTTATAATTAGAACGGCTACGTAATAGATTATGTATGAACCTTTATCAATTTGGCTGATTTGTTATTGTTTAATCTTCATGAAACCTGAATAATGTGTAGATGGAATAACCATACTAGCTCACTTTAAAACCAGTGGGCCAGCGGTCTAGGGCATAATTATGGCCTAGAGACCAAAGTAAATTTCTGATATTGTAAAGTACTTGAAGTACATCGACGATCCTTAACGAATGTCATATGACAATAACAACCGAAATGAACATTAAAAAGTAAATAAATAATTTGAATACTTTTCGTGCCCCCGCGCAAATGGAAGCCAATTTTTTTTTCCCCTTGCTTAACTTACGTAGCGACACACACCACTGGGTGAACAAGTGAATGACAATACAGTAAAACACTATTCCAGTGACTAATCTGATGACAGAAAGGAGTTTTAAAATGGAACCTACAAAATCCTAACAGTAAATGCATTGAGAGACTCATTAGATTCTCGATTAGCTGTAGTCAAAGCATTCTTAGTTATAAGCTTGGTATTATTTATACATAAAAGTGCTAATAGCGCTATTTATAATTCAACCTTACAATCTCGTGGTGCATATGAAACTGATTAAAACTTGTTTTAGGTGAAGGAAAACAATGTCAAGAAATCTGCATACATGCATCAGAGTTTCCTACAAAGTTTCAAAAATTGTTACGTTACCAGCGCTTTGGCCAGCAGGTAGCTTTTACATCTTTTAAAAGCCAATAATTTATTAATCATTAGACCTATGAATTCCCATAATGGAAATTAAGATTTAACAAAATTCTATAGAATACTACTTTTTTCAAGCGGCTATGGGATAGGAATAAAAAAATCTACAATAAATATTCAGATATTCCTAATGAAATGGATCGATACAAAATTTCACAGTTTTATCATCTACAATTATTTCAACGAATATAACAGATTTTTTCGCAATACACGATAGCTTACGTTTCTTCTTAAGCTCTAATCTTTGTACCAATTTTACTTACTAGTTAAATACATGTACAAATAATATTAGTACAGTCACAAATATTACTATTTTGTTATATCACAATAAATACCTTTGGATTGAATACTACCAACGACCAAACATACCTATAAGACGTCACTTTGAATGAATAACACAAATTCATTAGTCCTTCAAAACGATGGCCAATACCACATACCGAAGTCCATAAAATTTACAAAGAGCACCGTTAAAGAATAATTGGGCAACCATTATTCCACATAAAATTCATTTAACATTCAATAGTTGGAGTAGTACCAACGAGGGCAGACGCCATAGCAAGCCATAACAAAATTAATTAACCTGTTGCAACAACAATGCATATAGCGCAGCGGGTCGCTTTCAACAACCGTATCTGTCGGTCACGGCTCGACCGCACCATTTAGGAGCAGCTAGCGACGTGTGTATCAAACGCTTTCGAAATCTGCAACTACCGTCTGAGTTATTGGCCCTAACCTAAATAAGCTAAATTCGATCAGAAAGGTTAAAAACATAGTGTGGTGTAAAGAACTATAGAGATTCTTCTACTTTCTCCCCATTAATTACTTATCTTCGGCGGATAATCCTCCCTTAAATTCTTCTCTTGTA
>DWJZ01004043.1:0-15953 GCA_018249125.1 Asbolis capucinus | reverse complement strand
GAGTAAGTAGCCAAACCAATAGTACCCATAAATATAACAGGCTTCTACTAAGTTGATTTGCTTTACCATCTAAAACATCGCCACTTACAATCAGTACGGATTGTAGTGAAGCATTAACTTATAATATCTAAAAAAATACTCAAAGGCGCTAAATCAATTATCTTTATAAAGATATAAGTTAAGATCCGTAAACATATCCGCGGATATTAACACCATATATTTTAATTCGGATACGTATCCGCACATATAGTTACAATTTAAACATCACTACAGTACGGACGTACCAAACTACATCGACGTCATTCAAACCGAAGAACAATTTCTTAACCGTGGCAACATATTCGTAATACTTCTTACCACGCCTCTGGTTCACCGGCTGGCGCAACTTGTGACATCATTGCCTAGTTCTCAGTGGCACGAGTTATGTAACGAAAACAACGACGGAATTGGGGTCGTGCTCCACAATCAAATATTCGGAAGTGTCAACTTTTTTGCGATTAACTGTAGCATCCAATGAGTGAGTTGTAATACGCCTGGGAGTATTGCTGAGTTGTATCCAGGTCATTTGATGTATAGTGCCAGATTAGCTGGTAACAAAGGTTAGGGTTTAGCAACCTTTTTTTATTAGGACCACAAATGTTGTAAGAATATTGAAGCGGGCCACATTTTTTTAATGCTTAGTTTCTAATGCATTCCCTGCCAGGAAGTGACAGACCCGCGGAGTAGACAAAGAATAACGACCTCAAATAATCAGATAAACCAAAAATATCTGCTGTCGCCGGGAGTTTTATAAGATACTTCCAAGTTGCGTCGTGAATCGCAATGACGTACCTCATACGGCCCGCGAGCCACGTGTTGCCGACCTCTTGTAAAGCAGAAAATCCCCGCGTTTTAAATTAACAGGAGGTTTGACGTTTCGAGTGCAATCCCGTTTACCTTTTTAAAGACTGATTTTAATTTATATTACTTCGTAGGATATAAGAATATTATAAAGAAAAAAAAAACTAGTAACTAACATAGGGCGCCAAAAGTCATACATAAATATTATATTCTTTACTTTGGCATAAATAACCTTGGCCATACATTTCTTAGGTCATCAAGTTATGTTAGCGAGCGATTGGTTCCTTAGACGAAATAAAATTGGATTTCAAACAGTTTTAATCCGGCATATTTCCCATCCAATTCAATTTTCACTAGGTTTTATTCCTTTACGTAAAGAAATTAATGAATTAAATTATTTTATTATAAGTGTCCGTGTTCCCGCTTATATGTATATCTTCAATATAAGATATAAAAAAAATAAAAAATATATATTTTTTTAATACCTACCTTGAATAGAACTAGCTACTTTTATTAAACTTGTTATCGTAAGATCTGCAGACTGAAACTGTTCACTTGAAATTGTTAAATTGAAAAAGTTATTGAACTTTTTTGTTAAATTTCACGCTGACGAAAGCACAGCTAGTACACAATATAATAACCAGAGAGGTCGATATTTTATGCTTAGGTATTATTTCCGCAACCAGGAAGCAAGGTAGTTCCTTTTCCGCGCGTACGGATATCGTGAAAAGTGGGACTGTGCCCCCTCCGAACCCCACTTCCGGTCCCAGAGAGCCGCTGTCTAATTTCCTCTTCCCGAGCATATTCATTTCCGGGTTTAGCTCTCCGCGTCTTTCATTTCCTAAATATTTTGACGACCAAATTCTTACCATTATTTTCAGATAATATCAACTTCAAAGTATAGTTGACTGGTTTGAGATGGGTCGGATTACTATCACAAATGCCATCACATATTTTTTTCTTATCTCTTTAACTGAATGTATAATTAATTATATTATTTTTTCTTCTCATTGCATTCTCAGTTTATTTTATAAGGTCTTGTTTTTATCATGACAGGCTATCCAATCCGGGGCGATAGCAACAAGACTAGGTATTGCAAACACGTGAAAATGTCAAATAATCGTTTATCGATATCCATTCGATTTAAGAGGCGTCGATCGTCTTCAAAATAAAACCAAGAAATTCTAGAAAAACGATACTTTGCTGGTCCTGAGTCGAGGTATTATAATTATTATCGATGACTCAAAAACGATTTGATTAAAAGTTGATGAGGCGGAGTCATTCGTACCATATCATACAGTTCTGGAAAGTTCCAGAAGCAGATCAAGCTTAATTTACGTTGACAATATGAAATTCTATTACTGCAGTTGTTAACGCGTTAAACAACGGAATACAATTAAAGTATTAATAGTTTTTTAACGCGTTAATTAAGACGGATTTCGACTTTAAAACTAACGTAGTTATAAGTGTTCGTTTCTGTTTTAACGTCAATGTTTTGCAGAGGTGCGGTCTGTGTGAATTATTTTGGGCACTTCCGCATCGGATTCTATTACTGGTCACATTCCGAACGGGCCATCGTTCACTCAAAATAACAAATCGCCATGTATCTTTGCAATTCAATATTTTACGACTAAAATTCAATTCAACAGTCTATATATGCAATAAAACTGCAAAGGGTTCGATTCTGTACATTAAAAATAAACTTTGTCCGTCTGTTATTTGCCACAGAAAAACAACTGGAAGGATATTGACAAAACTTTTTTTTTACATAGATAACGGCAACATATAGGCTATAATTTATTTTATCTGATGAGGAAGCAGCAGCTAAGCTAAACCTAAAGAGATATGAATATTACGCCTTAAAAAAATTGTTTAGCGTGATGAGCACTTTATAATGACATAAGAAAATACACTATAATTATTATCCTGGAATTTTTTTTTCTTGGCAACTGTATTTCTAATTCAAAACGAGGCTATATTTACAATAATAGGTAATTGTTAAGGCTTACACGGAAAGGAATTGTGTCGAGTGTTTGATAGACATCACTAATAGCACCCATGGCTCGTCATAAAATTTGTTTCGTTTCAACTCAATGAATCAATCTTCAAACTCATTCGACATGTGTTCGCATGTTATCCCGGGAATCGAAGCCAAGTCCCGTCACTTCGTTGGCAGACTCAGTACTAATTAGCCTAAAGGGTGTTCGTAATAATTTCTCTCAATCAAACTTCACTACGTTATCATAGCGATATTAAGGAGTCAATAAACGATACGTTTATTTCCATAAACAAAGTATATCTAGTTAAACAATGAACGTAAAATAAAGGTTCCAGCTGTAAAAAAAAGTTCCAGCGGTAAATAAAAGGTTCCAGCTGTTTAAAATTCAGCTAAGAGGAACAAGTCCTTGCACCAATCCGCATTGGAGCAGAGTATGCTGTAGGCTTCCTGAGTATGAGACACCCGTGCTCAGTAGTGGGCCATCGATGGGTTAAAGCCTTTATTTGAGTGAATGTTATTTTTCAGACTTGATCTGTAAAATTCACCCAAAATTCCGAAGTTGACAAAAGGCATGTTCTCATAATGTTGTTCTGATTTAATTTTCAGTGTTATCTCCAAATGCTTATTACGAAAATTAGAGAACTAGAGTAATTAAATAAGAAATCTGTTATAAAAACGATGCCTCGTCCGTTGATCGCTACGAAATTCACAAAATTTAAATGAATTTTCTTAAATATAGGAGCATACAAACGGGTTAAAGATGAGTACAAGTTATAATTTAAAAAAAAACAGCAAAAGGCGTTACACAAATCATAGACGTTAACATAACATCCAACGATTCCAACAAAGAAAGTAGCCGCGTTCTGCGGTCACGGTCACGCCGAAACCACGTACGGACATCAGTATTTTATTCTCCAAATTACTCGACATGAACAGAGTCTACTCGCTCGGTTGAATGCGGGCCGCGTCGCAGGAATGACAGAGATAGCACGATACGGGAGAGCGTGGCGGGCGAAGGGAGCAACAGGTAAAGATTCCGAGGCCACTTCCGCCTTGGCTGCCGAATATTTCTGTCTTGAACCGGTAGTGGGACAGCAGCCAGCAGCCAAAGCACACAACGTCACACTAGTTAATTTCAACGTGAACACACGAGATTAACTTTTTGTTCCTTGTTTTGAGACGAGGCTAGACAATATAACTGATGCTTCTCTTTCAGAAAGATGTCATAAATATCGGAGACTACTAACGTTAAATCTACATTAACTGTTAAACATTAATTAAATTCAAGTTTCAACAGATTTAAAACTTATTTCGAAATAGTGCCCATTTGTCAAAAATTTATAACACTTTATTATCCAGAATTCATCGGATAAAAGCAGAATTAGCATCACCAACAAATAATACAACGATTTGTAGATAGATAGATATAGGTAACTTAAAACAAAAACAATATTACAGAAGATAAAATTGACACAAAAACATGTCGTTTTTCTTATAATCACATGAGCCCACAGACATTTTGTAGGTGGGTGCGTGTAATATGTAGACGAATAAACTGAGCTAAAACCGGTTAGCGCTCATATTGTCTCACTCTGTACCAGGAAACCGCCAGCCGACAGTCAGACATTTCCTGTGCTCTTAGTACATACGTCTGTATATGTACCTACAGAATGAGGCGCCTTACTTTGTTTGCTACTAAAGCTTTTTTTTTCAACGCCTAAACAAAGATGTGGTACCTTTGAGTGATGATCAGAATAAAAGAAGTGTTACTAGACTGTTTTACCTTTTAAAAATAAAAGGTTTAAACTTTTGTAAAAGTGCTATTATTACTTTCAAAGGCGTAATATCATATTCATAATATCAAGTAGAGTTAGAAAAATTATGTAGCATTTCATTACCAAATAATGTCTTAAATCTTACGTCAAACTCCAAAATATTACGCTCACAAACATGACAACGTCTTACAATTTGCACGTGATTCCTAGGTAGACTACAAACAAGGAAATAATTGCGAGTTATTAAAAACTGGCGCGATGACGTAACGCCTCCACACGGCTAACACTTCCGCATGCCCTAGGCACTAAGCAGCATGCATCACTATAGCCGCCAGTATTATTATTGTATTCAATAATATAATGAGTCCTCACGTCTAATATCGTGAAGGGTAATCAGTGCACCCGGAACTACCCGGATAACGGTACACTATTGCGGAAACATTACTCAATACTCGCATGTCTACATAGTTAAAATGGGACTGGGTCTCAGTCTGGCTCCCGAAGTTTTATCTCATTCTCCGCAATATTATGTGAGTGAGGCGGGTCGGCGCGGCGGGGGCGGCGGCGCGGGGGGGGCGACAGCTCGCGTCCGTCCGCCCGCGCCGCCACCGCATCATCAGTCCGCGTCAGAGAGTTGCCCGCGACGCTCGTCTGCGAACTCGATCCCTCAGATACGGTGCTGGTTTACGGCGTGCCGTAACACGACACGTTTGGAGGGACCGTCGCTGCTTCGTGTGTGCCTGGTGCTCTGTGAACTTTGGATATTGTGTTCGTAGTGTTGTGACAATGTATGTGCGCTGATTCGTCATTCCTTCTACAAGCACTTCCTAGGATTTTTACGACGTGCCCAGTTCCGGATCAGCACAGCCGGTGAGTAGCGGTGCTTATCTCGGGCCGCGCTATCTCGGACACACGCATTTCCGACCCCGCCCGATAAGAGTTGGCGGTTGGCTTGCTGATATAGCAGACTCCAATTCCGGCAACGACAATAAATAAACTTTACTAACCGTACAATAATGATGTATGTATGTATGCCAACAATACGAGATAGTAAGGAATATTTAATATTCTATATATACCGACATTTAACGCACAAAACTCATTAACTGAATTACATGTACTTTTACATTGCACAGCACCATATTGTAATCCCAAAACATGTATATACATAGATGTTTTATCATGGTTACTGAATAAACACTACGAACAACAGGTGGCAAAAGTACACCTACCCAATCTTGTTATGATTGTTAACTTCGTAGGTGCTCACAAAGTAAAGTGAAGAAGATAATTTTAGTTTTTGTACGTTCGAAGCAGTTACGATTTTTTGTGGTACCGTGTGATATTGGTAAAAACGCGGATGCTTATCTAGTAGATTCCGCAAAACACTGATAAAGAGCAGGTTATCACAAATTAGATAACACGTGAAATCATCAGCTAACATATACGATATCGCGATTACATTTAAACAAAATTCCACCCACTGTTTTTGGGACAGTTTGAAACTTAAATAAAGAATCATCCTGTGATACCATTTCTGATATAGAAGTCATTAACACCGTTCCGAAATAACTTCTTTATAATAATTAAGTTGAGTTTAAACCATTTGCATGTATGAATTCCTTACGTTTTAATTTTATCATATATACATATTTCAATACAAAATTTTGTAGACAAAGACTACGTTTAGAAACATATGAGGTTTACGTTTGTTAGAATTAGCATTATATCTGAAAAATCTTCTAGATATTCTACAAAATTACGGTATAAACACGATATGAAGCCAACCATAAAACCATGGAGGCGACATGTTTAATCAAAATTTACAGTTACTCGATAAAATTAATATATGACAGTTGGCCCTGATCATTAATAATGAAACCTTATTGTATAATTATATTGATTGAAACATTGAATAAGCCAAATTACGATAAGGCATTAATTACGAAGCATATTAATTAAATTTTATTTGTGCCTTAAGGGTGACATTTGTTTTTTTACAGATTAACGTGATGAAAGTAGTTAGTTTGCAACTGCCTTCTGGGCCCAGCATGGAGCGGTTACCGCTTCCATTCAGCCCAACCGAACTGCTGTGGCGGTATCCATTGCCGTGGGCACCGCCACCCCCTTCACCACTCGGTGATGCCAAGGCCCAGTTGCCTGCTGGCCTTCCACCAGAACCAAGACTGTGGACTAGAGAGGATGTTGTAGTATTCTTGAAATGGTGCGAACGGGAATTCGACTTGCCCAACTTCGACATGGATCTCTTTCAAATGAATGGTAAATTTAATTTTAAAGTGGAGTTAAATCAAATTCGACAATTAAGTTAACCCACTTAGGATTATAATGCTATTTGTACCTTTTTAGGCAAGGCACTCTGTCTGTTGACGAAAACTGATTTGGGCGAGCGTTGTCCAGGCGCTGGTGACGTACTACACAATGTATTACAAATGCTGGTCCGTGATGCAGCGCTGTTGGGGAGAGTGCCATCGTCACCTGTAACCCCGACTGCTCGCGCCGCTCCTTACCCACCGTCGCCACACTCCCATCCTCCAACTCCTACATGGACGGTCGATGGCTTCCACCACTTTCATAGCGCCTCAGCAGCAGCCGCTCAACCCAATTCTGTAACCCTCAGTCCGGCACCCTCAGTCGATAGTTCTGGCAGCCCACAAAGAGGAGAAGCGATGAACTATGCCCCATCGTATGCGCCACCCGTACCAGTATCCGCCCAACCCGCCAGCTCGGGGAGCAACCATTCAGATTCCGATGAAGAGGCTCAGTTCGCATTAACTCCACGCTCACCAAAGGAAGTTCCCGTATCGAGCCCGGCGCCACAACCCCATGCCGCACCTCAACATTCACACTATCGCACTCAACATCGAGAATTCTTCCCGAATGATATGCCAGAATCTAACACAAGTGAGTAAAAACGGAATATTTTTTACGCATCTACTTTTACCAAAAAAAAAAAAATTACTGACAACCAGCAGATTCCTTTAAAAGTACCTAAAAGGTCAAATCGCTTAAATAATGATATTTACTTATGATGGATGGTCTTAATCTTTCAGATGGAAGACTTTTATGGGATTTCCTACAACAATTGCTGAATGATCCTACACAGCGATACACTAATTATATCGCCTGGAAGAATAGAGAAACTGGTGTATTCAAAATTGTTGACCCTGCGGGTTTAGCCAAGCTTTGGGGAATACAGAAAAACCACCTGTCCATGAACTATGATAAGATGTCACGCGCTCTCAGATATTACTATCGCGTGAATATACTACGAAAAGTACAAGGCGAGCGACATTGTTACCAGTAAGTTTATTGCTTTCTTTACCTTGGACTTGAATTATATTTAGATTGTGCGCCATATTTTTTATTAATCAAATTATCAATTATTGCAGATTCCTACGAAATCCCACTGAGCTGAAGAACATCAAAAATATCTCATTGCTAAGGCAGCAAATGAGTCCTACCAGGATCGCACCGCAACAAGCGGTGAAGACAGAAATGAAAGAAGAGCGAAGTGAAGAAGACAACGTAGACGAAGATATGCCAACCGACTTGAGTATGGCAACTTCCGAACCGTGGCGGAAACGAGCGCGACCCGATCCCATCGCCCCGCCACAAACGCACGACAAACATCGCATAAGTGCCCTAATAGGTGACAGCATGATGATTAAGCGTGAAAATGAATACAACGTTGAACATTACGCCTTGAACTTAAAAAGTGAAAAATGTGAACAGTGATTAAATAGACGCTTAACAACGAACGCTTATAAGTGACGTGTTTTACAGACGTTTAATTTACGATTAGCTCCATCCACTAAAGTTGTAGTCAAATTCCTCTCAGAAAGGATAAGTATTCCTTTAGGATAACAATGAACAAAATAATGTGTGAGACACTGAGAGTACTTTGACAGACTTAGTAAAACAGGAATGGAGTTCAACAGGGTATGGACCTTAAAGCGATGCCTTTGTGCCAAGTGATTTTTACCTGATAGTGTCAATTACATAATGTAGTTAGCAAAAAGGGGACAGAAGTTTATTTGTGTTACAGTTATAGAGACTATGTGTAATTATAAAATTTGTGCAATGGAACATTCGCTCAACTGCTGACTGAAATATTTCGGTTACGAACGAGATAACTAAATTGCCAAAAGTCAATACATGAGTGAATGCACATTCATTGTGCATGCTCATTTTGCATTTTGTAATTTAATTAGTTGTGTATTTCTATATCATTTCATTATAAATTTGTAGAAGAGAGTACATAACTTAAAAGTTAAAATATCATTCATGATATTTCGTCTTCCATTCTTTTTGGCTAAATTTCAATTGTAGCAAGTGAAAAGTAAAAATTAGAAGCTACCACTGAGTATATTTAAGAATAAATAAAATTGTTAAGAGTTGCTTGATTCGGTTCAGATATATAAAAAGATTCTAATGTTCAAAAGACAATAAAAAATAAACTTATCTATTAACCTAAATGCCTTGGAATCAAACTAAAATCCACTGTGATAAAAATATAATGTGGTAGACATGTAGAGTATGCTAGGGCTTTTACTCAAATGATTTCCAGCTACAATTTCTGTGATCTCTTTTTATCAGTGTAAGTGAATAATGTCATAGAGAATAAAGATATAGTGTTTGTAAATATTAGTTTCAAATAATAGTTATGTTAAGAAATCGACAAAAGAGTATGTATGATTTGTCAAACAAAATGTGGAGCTTTATCAAAGTACCTAGATATGAGTAAGTAATTACAACTGAGTTTGTATTTTTACAATTATTTCTATTTGGCATATGTATGCCATAACTTCCAACTTGTACACAATGTTTAACAAACAAATATTGTGTCAAATTATTATAACATAAATAAATGAAGGTAATGTTATCAATATGTTGATTTCTTATTCCTGTTTCCGAAATCTAAGCGATTTATCTATAAGCGATCTGAAATGCATACCAACCTGCAGGTTCAACGGACAAAAGCCAATGGGATTTTCTGTTATAAGGTTTCGTACGAAGCATTTTAACCTTGCACACTTCTGACAGTCCTGCGTGATAAACTTGGTGTGATTGCGATCCATAACCGTAAGTATCGGATTTCTATAGGTACTAATACTATAAAAAGTTTTCTTTCTTTGCTTGTTTGAACTGAAAAGTAACTAAACTATTACTACTAGATCGACTAGAAAATTTTTTTTTTCACTAATATCCTACTTTATCCTGTATAAACATAAGACTGTAAAAATATTTACAAAAACTTTGTAGATCCGTATAAAAATTTTGATAACATAATCAAAGGTGTGAAAAAAAATACCAAGCGATATGTTTACACGCGTATACTGCAGAAATTATTGATGACAAAGTGAAGTACTACAGTTTTATAGAGGATATCAATATCTACAAAAAAATCCGCGATACCATATGTGTACCTATAACAGTTATGTTACAATAACTATTTTTATTATTTTGAATAGACGCTCTTAATGCCTTCTTGGGGGCGTACTTAAAAGAAATTAAACAAAAAATATGTCTGGAAGAGGTTAAATTCAAAACAAATTCAATGGCACGCTGACACAAGTTTACACTTGACACAAATCTGGCATAGCCTTAGTTCCTGATTGACCCTTTCAACATATCTGAAACCATGTCAGATGGCATCCTAGATGTAGACAGGAATGAAATATAGATCCTGAACCACTTGTGGTAAGACAGAACAAGCTTCTTAGATGATTTATATATATAAAAATCAATGTAGTTTGTAGGAGATAGACCAAGATATCTTGCAACTTTGTTCAGAAATACCTGGAAAAGATTTAAAGGTACTAAAATTCGATCAGACACATGGGTTACAGCTAGTATGACATAAGAATGTTTTTGTATGCTCAAATTATACAATACAAAATACTATCTACTTAAATGTACTTAATGTAATCTAATTTATGTAAAATCAAGGAAAATTTAAAAACACAATAGGCAGACGGGTGAAGGATTTCATTATATCAAAACGAAGTCAAGTTCGACCGTGTATACCTTGCTCCTTTCCTCAACTAGCCACATGGATATAAGTATTTGAAGCAACAATCCGTACAGCTTTTGGCTATGACCCTAAAGCTGTACAATTATATGTAGGTATAGTCCATTTTATCATCACTAATATTGTAAACCAAACGTGTATTTATCACAATACTATCCAGAGTCGTAATTATTTTTCAATAGACGTGATTCATTACGCGAGATTTGTTAGAATAACTAATATGAAATGTTTAGACAAACCAAATTTTAAAATGTTTGCTAAAATAAGAATAACGAACTACACCAACTACTAATTTTACACAATTCAAGAAACTTATTTATCGCGTCTTCCTGAATTGAAGGAACCTAACCTACCTACGCAGTAACGCACTAACAAAACTACAGTTCATATCCGTAGTCGATGAAACTCTTGATAACATCTAATACAACAAAACAAAGCGCCTGATAAAAATGAATAAGCAAAGTCTGGCTCTGTTATAATTTGTATTCAGTTTCTCAAAGTTAAACATGTTAAGGTTATTTTATTGGTATAAAACTAAAGTAATATGCCACTGCTGTTTTAATATATACCTTTGGAGTATTTAGGTAGTAAGTAAACTAATGTCGGTCTTTAGCAAGAAATTTGAGGTTATGATCCCTAACGTCAACATTTTAGGTAATTTAAAAATTAAACTGCCGTTTTATGCTGTTTCTGATGCCCCCAAGACGTGAAAACGTCAACAATTGTTTGATTTGTTTATGGACTAACCTGTAATTAATACTGATAGGTACTCCAAAACAATAAGCATTGCTGTAAAATAACAATCATATTCAAAACTGTATGGAAATATTTGGTGCAGAAAAATATGGCATTTGTTTTACCGCGTTGAACGACATTACCATACATTTTATGCCCGCTGACATGTTTAGGTCGTCAGTCCACTTTGTTGGCGCCTTGAGGCACTTATACCGTTTCCGAAGTCTATTCGAGAAACTTCCTTCTCCATTGATTATGTGTCCTTCAACCTTTAAGGAAAGTCCATTAATGCCACTTGTTAAGTTCTCTAAACTATGTTGTCATGTTACTTCATTTATGATTAAAAGATTTCTGACTCGATCGCTAGAGCTTTAGAGAAATACCAAATACAGCGCTCTCTAAAATCCGCTGCACAACCTTGAACTTGCGTGTCAGGCCATTAGTCAAACCGTCTCGTATACGTTCGTTATCTCTGGTAACACACTGTTTTGGAAGATAACATAAAATATACTTAAAGTAATTTCACGAATACAGCCCAACCAAGTTAGATTCCAAGAGTTACTTCTTTCTGAAAATTGGACATAGCCGACTGAATCACTTGATATTGAATCAATTGAGAAAATCGTCTACAAATACGACACGGTTCGGCAAATTTTTCGTATACCTATGAGGACATTATAGGAGGATATTATAAGAATATACATAAGTGTGGGCCACATCACACATATATTTTTACTTTGATTTTAATGCAATGGAGCAAAAATTAAGTAATGTTTATACAGATAAAGATTTTTGACTATCACGCGGATAGCATACGGGCCACGGGTTACCGAGCACTGTTCGTCACTTAACGCAATATCTGTACTAAAGTGAATTAAGTAAAATATAAAAAATACAGATGTGCCGACTAATCGTAGACTAGGGCCAAAGTCATAGTCGGCACATCTCTATGAAAGCGGGAAATAGATTCTATAATTTTAATAAAAAGGAGTTATTAACTAAATGCCACGAGTATATAAACGTATACTGCATAATAACATGTCGTCTCTTATTACTACTACTTACTAGGAAAACAATATCTATACTAATAATAAAACTGTAACAGAGTCAATTCTTTAAATAAGTATTTATCGAGAGCAGAACATCTTTTTTGGATTTATTGTCTGTCTGTCTCGATAAACTAAGGTAAATCGAAATTTACATCCTTCTGTTTTGTCTACCTTTTAGGAGGGCAAACGGCTTACTATAGATGTAGTGCCATAGAAAATAAGTGTTTCAATAACATCCCGACAATTTTGCTTGAAATATCATCTGTCAAAATACTTATATCTCTTGAATTGGGTAGAATATATTCATTTTTAAAAGATTAACTTCATATGTTATTAACAATAACGGCTTTGTTTGGCGATGTGGATATAATCAAGGGCATCTTTTTCAGATATCAAATGTACACTAGGTGCACCAAAAGTCTGTACATATCATACAGTATGTATGAGAATAATGTCTGGGATGGGATGATGTAGGAGAATGACATTTGGTGTAGAAAAATATGACATTAGTAAAAGCAATAAATGTCATTCCCTTACATTTTTGAAGTAACGTTTGGCAAGAAGACTAACAGAAAAGGCTAAGTCTCAGGGTCAGATAATCTGTTATTATGGTACTAAAAATATTACCCATTTGAATGACCACACTAAAATTAAAAGATTTGACTACCGACTATTGACTGTAAAGCTTCCTCTTACATAAGCTTGGTAAACAATTAAGAGAATAATGAAACAGAAAATTTAATACTGCAACAACGCCTTATAAATTTTGTTCCATAACACTTATCTAATTTATCTGCTATAAATTATAAAGTATAGAAAACTGTATCTAAATTGATCCAGGCATTAGTTATATATATGGCAAATAGAAATCCAACCCATTTATACCCCCTACATGAGTGAAAATATAACTTACATACTATCCAAAGAAAATATAATGCCAGATAAGAAATTGAGACACCTATATTAAATCACATTTGTACAACTTAGAAACTAACAAGACTGACATGAAACAAAAACCTGTTAATATCCTATACATTTTCAGGGGGTTGATTTTGGAAGAATATAATATCATCTGCAATTATAGTTGAAGCTGTTCTGACCTGCCCATCGTCTAACTTCACTTCCCCATAAGATATTTTACCAGTTACATATACTCTTTGACCTTTCTTTAAATACTTGTAAATTGTATCACGAAGACCAGGCCTGAAGACACTTATTCTGTGCCAATCTGTTCTCTGCAAGACATCACCAGATTCATACTTGTAACTGAAATGTGTTGCAAGTGGAAAGTTAATGACTGGATGCTCTTCAGAACCTCTTTTTTGTGGATCTGCACCAACTCTTCCTAATAATGTCACTTGATTGATTGCTGTAACAAATATAGTGTATAAATATGGTTATGTAGTTAAGCACTAACTTATTGAATATATGTATATATAGCAACAAGTATATAATATGTAAGTGTATGTGAACTATCTCTGTAACCACATTTCAATTTTATGTATTTAAGGATGCTTTTTATAGATAAGTTCATTACTTACATACTCAACACCATAAAAAATAATCTTTACCCTTACGATTTAATAATATAAGTATGAAAGAAATTCATTAAAAAAATACGTTAACGCTGGAATATGATCCCACCTGATGGAGTCTGTATTAGAAAAGAAACATCTTTAAAATCTGTATTAAGTCTATTGTAAAGTTTTGAAATTGAATGTAATTTGTAACGATAAGCAAATGAAAAAGGTTAGAAATATTGGAATCCGGCTATGGATGTGTTTTTTGCTATACATACGTACTTTTTTCGGTTTTCTGAATATTACTACACTGCAATACAGCAGTATTATGTACTGCTTGGCTTTTAACTGCCTGTGATGCTACTCTTGATATCTGGAAAGTAAAAGTTTTATAATATATCATAAGTTTATAGGTTACTTTGTACTGCGAATTAAACAGATTTGGTTCATTATAAGTTTAGTTCAAAGTTATAAAAACCCAATAACACCTTCGAAAATCGAAACATATTTGAAGATTTCTGATCCGTAATTTAACTTATTGCTAATAATACAGCAAAAAGTTCTGTTTCAATCAAATAACTATCACAAATCACAAAACAAAATATGTCAAATTGACATTATAGTTTTGGCGCGCCGGCCGGCCGCTGTCTTTCACTGTTCGATGCCACAGATAAAAACAATAAAAACACTGATTCCACGACGCTCGTGACTAGTTGTGCGTTTGTCAAGTTGTTAAGCAATCTCAATATTTTATTATTGGATATCAATTTCTCCTCCTCCTTCTCAACTCTAAAAACTATTAATTGATCTTCTGTATATAACCTAAAGGTAGCCACGTTAATAAGTTCAGCCAAACCAAACTAAGCCATTGTTTAACTTGGCAGTTAAAGTTTGCATAGATTATAAAGCAATAGTAAGGATTTCAAACACTTTTTACAACAAGTATCCCAATAATCCGACGTTTCGACGGGATTGCGCTTGCCAAAACAAGCACGATTGTACAAAGTGCGTAGTCGTGATTCTTCATAAATTTAATACTTATATTCGATAAAATGATAATGGCGATTTGTGTAAATGCTCGAACAATCTGTCGAGGCGATTATAGCCGATTACACGATTAACAATTATGAGTGATCGTGAAAAAGAGCCATGTTATGTTTATTCGGTGAAAACAAAATAATTTAGTCTATGGTATTGTATGTTTGTGTTTGTGTGTAGAATATTGTAGACACAATTTTTGTCTATTCAGTTACCACTACCACCGTATTCCTTCAGAAGAAGTTGTTGCCTGTGAAGGATGCCTTCAGCTGCGAATGCAAAGTCTGAAAAACCAGCCTCTTCGGAGGCGGCGGATAATTCACCTATCCGGCAAATTATAACAATTCTTGAGCACAAAATACGCAATTTGGAGAAAAGGAAGGTGAGTCTTTTGCAAATTTCTACGGCATCAAAAGATTACCATCAACGTCGGTTGTTTTAGATTTAGTGCGATTGTATGCTTATAAATTCATTTAAAAATAGTTTCTCTAAAGTGTTATTAAAATGTAGGATTCGCATTTAAGTTGCTAGTTTTTACCATTACTTGTTGTATGTAAATAAAGTTGCGCTTATTCGTTGACGCCATTTTTATACATGTGCTCGTTCACTGATGTTGCTGTTGGGCCGTGACGCCCGAATTCATCCGCCGAATTTTCTTGAATACTTGAACTTATGTCGAATGCGCAGCATATTTGCGTGAAAGTATGTACTTTTAACAAAGACCATGAGTTAGAGTGGTATTATTGTTTGTTTTAGGATCGCAATAATAATTCTAAAAACTATTCCGACTCGCCGATATTGTTAAAGATTGTGAAACAGATATTACGAACACAAACACTGTAAACCAACTTTATTTTCATTGTATGTTTTCCATTTTATTGTCTTTGTTTACAAGCATATCTTTCTTTCTTGATGTGTATCAATGATAAAACTTTATCAGTAAAT
>DWJZ01004042.1:0-15954 GCA_018249125.1 Asbolis capucinus | reverse complement strand
GTGATGAGCAGGAATGTTTGTTCTGTGTGTCTGGGTGTGTAATAGAAATATCTATTTAAGTATATATTTAAAAATATGTGTATGTTTATTAGTTATTTGAGCGCCATAGTACAAGCTAGCGCTTAGTTTGGGTTCAGATAGCCGTGTGTAAGTTGTCCAAAGATATTTATTATTTATTATTATTTATTTATAATCATAGGATTTGACGTAAGTTTGACAAGATGGCGTCTCAAAGCGGATCGAAAACTAAACCCCAAATGTATGAAGGTAATGAACAAATCTGGTAATAATATTATAACCATAAGCAATTATCAAGTACGACATAAGAAACTGATCTCATTCATATCGAGCCTGTAATGTAATGCGGAAATAATACTTAAGTAGCTCTTAAACTATTAATTATTACTTTTATAAAATTTAACTGAACCTTGCTGTAATAGGTCGCTATATAAATCAATTCTAACCTGGATTTCTTATAACATATGTAGATACGAAAAAACAGTAATAGCCTACACTCGGTGCAAATTCCATCTGGAATAATTAATAACAAACGTTGCCTAGCAACCCTGTGACAAACAGGAGCATGAAACATTTTGTTTTTTTATCATTTGTTAACCCTTTTATATCATTACATTTTTTAAAACTTTTACTAGTAAATCATGTTTTTGGTGACAAATGCATAAAGTGTTTTGAAACGAAAATCAATCTATATAGATAAAAAAGAATGTTTTTTTGTCTTTTATAGACTCAATTGTAAGAGATAGAGCAACGACGCCTATTGAAACTTTGTTCAGAATTCCCTGGAAAATATTTTGGTACCAAAATGATATCGATGAGACATGTGGTTTATGAGTTGATGCGTAACGCACACCGGGTACACCCAGTAAATTATAAAAGTATAAAAAAAACTTCAATAGGTTGAAAGGTTGTTAACTCCTTCATGAAATTAAGGATGTCAGAGTATGAATTTGTGAATGATGTTGTGTGTTGTAATTTTGTTGTATGTCTGTTATTACTATATTTATTTTTAGTCTGTACTTGTACTTTGATCAATACTTAATTTAATAACTAATTTTAAAACATACTGTGAGTAGTTTTGTGGAAAAAATGGTTTTTATTATGGTTTGTTTACATTTATTTCGGATCGAAGTTGCAATTGAACACGTGGTAGTTAGGATTTGAATCCTTCCCCATGGCGTAGTATCTAAAGGGGACTCGCGAGGTGCGATAGCAATGCCCCAGACTTTATCGCAAACTAATCAATTTCTGCTTTTACGCTTCAGGTAGACATTGGGGGACGAAAGAAAAGGAGCTTTGCTGTCGACCATGTTACGTTACGTCACTGCTAGTAGGTTATTTATATGTTATTGACTAATTGGTATTATTTATTGATTTAATTGAATATGTATGTATACTAACCGCATAGAGGGCCCAGTAGAATTGTCATATGAAGCTTGTACGTCGTTCGCGAGAGCATCCAACCATCCTATAGGAGCGTGAAGCTGTGGCCGTTCCCAGCTACCGATCGCGTACCTAAAAATATCGGTTGATGAAGTAGTTTTTAAATTTTCAGTGGTAACACAAAAATCGTGAGTACTAGTCTCTCGAATCAAGTTTCTAATTTATACTGTTTTAATATCTCTTATGATCGTAACAGTTTCGGATATAAAATCATATAAAAAACTTGAATTCTAATTATAGGTTTGTTCAATAGATATATTTATTTATTTTCTACGATAATTATATAGAGCTTAGCAAGTACATAATATATGTAAAATGTATTCTAGTACAAAAAGTATTTAATTAAAGTTAATTATTATTAATTAACTGAATAAAATAATTAATTAATTAAAGTTAATTATTATGAATTAACTTAACAAAAGAAATAAGTGCCCTGTATTCTGTATTTTTTTCCTCTTGTTTATTGTGTGTATAAAATAAAAACGTAAAAAAACACTTCTGCCTAAAACATCATCTGGGCGTTATATGTTTTAAATATAACATTATAGAACACTGCGCTTTTTATAACAAGTTATATTAAAGTACGTAATCAACTTACCATAAACATGCGAGCCAATGCGCGATAAGGACGAATGTAGCCATTAGAAGGAGAAGGACAGCGGTGCCATATTCAGAATATCTGTCAATTTTGCGTGCGACACGCACCAGCCGCAACAAGCGAGCAGTCTTCAACAAACCGATGAGCGTGGTTGTCTGTAATGCACAGGACAGAGTCATCAGCGAGCCAGGCACCAGGAGAATGCCGCAAAATGAACTCAAGCTATGTAAACGTTCGCGTTACTAAGTAGCGTCAATGAGCCGCAGCGGGTCACTTCAACCAAGCAAAAAGTTTACTATTTTATACTATGAGAACATCTCCCGAACTCAGCCATACCGAGATATTTTGCAAAATTACAAGCGATTGGTATCAAAACTATAAAATTAGCTGGCTTTAGATTGCGGTGCAGGTAAATTTTATTATGACTAATTTTTAATTCTTACTCGATGTGAAAATTGCTTTCTCTAATCCTGAATACGGTTCTACGAGTATGCAGCATAACGGTTAATGTTAGTTTCAATTGGATACGATACTATGGGATCACACTTCGAATGGTTAATTCAGCTACGTTTAAATGACTTTTTACGCGTAATTTTCTCATGAGCATTGTGTGGTGCGTTATATGACGGTGCTTCACCTGGGTTTGACCCGCTCTGTACAAATACAAGCCATCGATCTAAAATAGTGCTAAAAGTGACGTACATAATATTTGTTATTACAATTGTACCTACAACTGGGGCAGGTCTACGCTAGCCTCATTACATATAGCGTGACTAGGGGGCACAGATCGATATGACCGTACCTGTGGCGTGGCTCTAAACCGTCGGTAACTATCAAACTGTGTATTTCTCGTAAGAATCTCGTATTATTTCTTGATCTCTTCTCACGTCTCTAGTTCTAAACATGATGATATTTTAATATTGTTTTATAATATCTTATCTATCTATCTAAGATACAATGTCTATTACAGGTCATATCATTCAGTTTTGACACGACAAAATGGCGTATAGTTTTCATTATCCAGCATTAGATATTATTCTTAATTAATCTTATGATACATAATTACTTAAGTTTTGGTATTTTATCACTTAATATTAACTTTTATTATAAAATCAAACGTTATGATTATTAAAACTGAAAGCAGGAGGCATTTACTGATACTGGTAAAAACATGACAAATAGAACCAAAAATAATTATGAAAAACAAAATTTATTTTGAACATGAAATAAAAAACAAAGACATCTTATATTCCAATAATATTTAATAAATAACTTATATATTGGATATATACGGTAACAATATAAAAACGTATATAATTAGAGTTGACGTAATATCGATTATAATTTAAGAACAAACAAATTAAGGATCGTAATTTTGATGTATAATATATTTCTGATGTAAGGTGGGTGCTATAATTATGCTATAAATGTTCTGGATAAATACTTTGTGCTTAGTCATGTTGTGAAAAGGCGATAATTTGATTTGTACAAAAAATTTTGTCTGGGAAGTGTGAGCGTATTCGCTACCAAGCTTTGTGCATTTCGCTGCTTGCACGTCAACTATGGAAAAAGCTCATGATCTCTGTCTTATCTACTATGCGTAATGTTATCAACTTCATTATACAATGCGTACTCAATTACCGGGCAGATTCTCTGAGTATTCAATACTAAGTACCTTACTTTTGTTAAATGCGGCACAAAATATGAAATACCATGCTTAAATAAAATAGCAGATGCGTCGGCAACTCTGCCGTTACAATCGTTACCACTTCATAATACCACAAATCATTAATCGTTTCGTTCAATGGTGTTATCATCACCGTTACGTGCCTTTAATTTAAAAAAAAAACGTACCATTTCAAATTAGGAATCGTACGTTACTTATCGATAACTTTAGTGGGCAAGCTAGTGATTTTAGCAGGTGAGCAATCTCGTTTGGTACTGTGTGTATTAAAAAGACAATTGCTCATGGGAAGCGTCCTTATCTTCCATTAACGCATTCGCTTAGATGGTGGGTTTACGGCTAGTGGAAAACAATTTATATTAACTAAAAATATATATATAGAGTGGCAGCAACATAAAAATAGGTCACAAAGATGGTATACCTCATCACTTTCCAGCCCCTGCTGTAACAAGAAATGATATAACAAATTCAATATGCACCCACCTTGGGCTTCATACCGTTTAGACTTCCAAACAAAAATATAATGAGATATTTATCAAAAAACGCTATTTTGTACATACCTCATATATGTATTAATTATGTAAAATAAAAATAATGTGAAATGAATACCGATATACAGAAATAAACGACAGGATTCTAGTGACTGCTTAATTAGATACATTTTAAACAAATATAATTAGCCAATTGGATTTAATTAAAGTGGGAGGGGGCTTCTTCGTGATCGGCATTAAATTAATTAATTAATTAAGTTGTGTGTAACAGAGTTAATAGTGACAGTTGCGCCAACTGCATTCCACTACTACGTGAAGGCTAGAGTTTCCAGAGCTTCATTTGTCCGAAAATACACGTCATGGGTTCAGTATACGAGATGGAACTGAGAGAATTGTAACGGTTTTAAGATAGTTTGTACGCATTCATATTTCTTCCCCTCAAAGTGGACGTTATGAAATGTAACTTGACCTAGTTCGCCTCTATACCGACCTTCTTCGTCGTTCTGTAAACTCTCGAGTGTTTTTGCCACTCGAATATGGATTGAAACATCAATTAGTTTAAAACATCCAGTCACGATTATGTAAATGTAATGAATTGGTGAGTATCTGTTAGTGATCGAATGCGACCGTCGGTATCACTTTCATTTCGGACAACTGATCGTCTGGTGTCTAATAATTTCTAAAAAGTCAGGCATAATTTCACAGTCTAATTCTAGTGTATATTTTGTGTGGAATGTGGAAATTATGAGATGGTCAAAAGGTAGGTAAGTAGCTCACTTCGTCAGTATCGGTGCCGAAGAGGAGTAGGTCGAATGGGATGGCTGCTACCAGGTCGATGAGGAACCACCCGCGCAGGTAGTGCATCGCGATCTTGGCGGGATCCGACTCGACTTCGTCAGCTGCGTTCACGTATGTTGTGCGAAAATTTATCAAGATGTCTATTATAAATGTGACATCCACTGTAAAAAATATATTAATGATTAAATAAATTAATAAAAAAAAATTAATGGTTCGATTTTCTTGTAAATTATTTCGTAATATTTTGTAGATAATTAGTAAGAGTGCACAAGCCGCTTTTTTTCTAAGCAAATGTGGAAGGTAATCTTTATTCTTTTCATTTATTACGAAGTCTTTAAAGTATAATTCATGTCTTTTATGTCATGTCAAGGTTTCTTGGAGCAAAATACGATAGAGAAAGAATTTATTTGAAACTTATTAGCCACGAAAAAATCTAAATTTAAAGCAAAATTTGGTTGAAAGCTACAATAATATTGCATAGATATATTCCGTACTTTTTTTTCAAAATTGATTTTTTTAAAGAGCTGTTGAACATTTTTTCGTGATTGTTTTTGAAAAATCATTTTCTGAAGTAGTATATTTTAACCGCAGTGACGTCATTTGAGCGGAGCGCACCCTTTATATTATAAATAATTCTTTAATTAAAATTTTAACAAATATAACATTGTCATAAGACATTTGAATCAAGCTTTTATTGACCTAATACGAAAAAACATATTGTCATCAGGGGTCGGCAACCCACACCCCGAGAGTGCTTTGCCCGTATGCCATTACAATGCGACCCACACAGACTTCACTTACACGATACAACTTAGCGTTTCTTGGACTCATCCCGACAACACCAAAGTCCTTATAAAATTTGTGGCCCTCATATAAGAAAAGGTTGCCGACCATTATTCTACACAAAAAATCGTAACTGTATTTAACATGTTAACGCTGGACGAATTTTTCGTCTAGGCCCAATTTTGGACATCGCATCAGATCATGATCAAGATACAAACACGTAAAAACTGGCGCATGTGCGATATTTCAGATAATAGTAAGATGAAATGGTTACTTAATTAAGTTAAGAAAATTTACTAAGTTAGTGTGCCCAACATCTTAGACATCATCACCACTTACCATCAGATGAGATCGATGTCAAACATTAACTTATTCTGCATAAAGAAATATTTACCGAAACATACATTGGAAATTCAATAAAAGCTTGATTAATTGTAAAATATTAACCAATACCCTATATAATATTGATTGATATACTGTAATATACTCGTAAAAATGTTATTTTAATATTATAATATTCATTTTGTGTCACGTACTATGTGCCCAGGCACCAGTATATTATTAAAATAGCGATAATAATTAATATACCATAATTATAATAGCACCAAAGTTAGTTCTTTAATTTATATTTAATAATAATAATTATTTAATTTAAATTTAATATTAAATTTAACTTTAATATAAATTTAATATAAAATTTACCTTTAATTTAAATTTAATATTTGTTTTGCTATATATTGGCGTAATAATTAAATAAATAACTTATTGTCCCAGACATGTCCACGTCAAACAAAGCGATAGCTTGTATTTTGGTGAACATTTTTAATTACTTTTTACTCCATCCAGACACACAGTCCTGTTCACCATAGGCAATGTTCTAGATAAGAATCGAACCCACAACTTCACTAGACAGACCAGTCAATAAAAAATAAAAAAATATTTACCAATCATGTCAATAACAACAATAGGATCTTGGCCGAAGCCGCGCGAACGTTTGTCGAAGTCAGGCTCGTTCAGTTGAAAGGCAGCCACGTACGGTGTGAATATTGCAGTATAAATCACCAATATAAGGATCAACCAATCCCAAGCGGCCTGAAATAGACGTTAGCTGGTTATACACCCTATTATAATAATTAACAATTTTAGAAATGGAAAAATTAAATGTGACAACCCTAACATTTCCTTCCCGTATCCCGTATCCGATGCAATAGTTCCCTGTACTGTGAGTTACGTAAATAGCTAGAGATGTGCCGACTATGACTTTGTCCGACTAGCCGACTACTGACGATCACTGTTTCGCTGATCATAAACGTAATTAGAATAAGTAAAGAATCAGGATTTCATATAATATTTTATATATATATTAATAAAATCGATTTTATAGAAACATTTAACATATCTACATATACATTACACACAATTTTTAGTAGTAAGGGGGCATTACACTATATTGTACTTGGTTGTTTATATTAAAGATTTTTTTATCTCAAATTTTATTTTATAATTAGTCTTAGAGTAAAAGTACACATACATAAGAGGCTGGATAGTCAGCACTGTTTGCGGATTAGTCGCTGACTATTCAGCATCTAAAATAATGGACAGATAGTCGGTTTGACCGACCAGTCGGCACAAGTCTAGAAAAAACACTATCACAATTACCCATACATAATTCTTATATAGTCCTGTATTTATCAGAATTTGATCAGCACCGTGAAATATGCTCAGTGCCAGTAAATGGGCCATCAAGGTTTTGAAGTCAAGCCCAAATAACTGAAGAGTCTAAGAATATATTTCATGCGGTTTGGTTGACGAGTTAGAGGCCCACAGTAATTTCGAAAATTGTTATACCAAAGGCCTATGATACCTCTATAATACTAAGATGGACAGCTGCATGCAGCATGAGGTGCCCTCATAATTTGTTTCTCAACATTTTTTTGCGGACCTTCGTCGCCTTATTCCGTTAATAATTAACGATAAACGAAATCCCCCGACCTATTAATGCTTAGCTTGAAAAATAAAATTATTATATTACAAATCCCTCCCATTCATTACAATGTCGGGTCCACAAAAGTAAGAGAAAAGGGTACTTTATAACCAAAGCGAGCTCAGAGAGTTTTCCTGCGTACCTATTATTACTTCAACGATGACTAGAAACAACAAGAGCTCAGTATTTTAATTTCCCTGTAAAATAATAGCTTTGAACATATTTTTTCTTTTGCGTGCTGAAAACGCGCGAGGTCAATGCGACAAGTATTTTTTGCTAGGCAATGTACTATAACTGAATTCCATAAAGCATTTTAAATATTTAAATCGTATTGCGGTTTCCGTTATCGCAGAATATGTGGTATTTATGATTTTTTATGTAAATATGTCCAAACATGCATGAAACAAACATTCTTGGTCGTTAATTGGAATCTATTGTTCTTACCTAGGCATATTGCTGGCCTATGAACAATTATGTTTTGACCAAAACATTCTGTGCCAAATTAAAATTGGTATTAAACGTGTGTAGTACAGTGGTATGGTGGAAAGTATAGAAAAAATATCTTATATTTGTCACTAAATTAACGTCAATATACTCAACACTGCTTCGATTTCTGATGATGATTAAAAATATTAATTTCATTAATTCCAATTTTAAAACTAATATTTCGCGAATCACCTCGTCATTAATTCAAATAAATAAAAAAGTAATTTGATTTTTATCTGAAAAAAGGTGTTTTCAAATCAAAAGGCGTTCTTAATAGTAGGCTAACTAAAAATGTACGCCATTTGGTTATATTCTGATATCACCTATGTGACGTGTAGTGATCTTTTAGGGTGTGGGGCTTGGTGTAAGGTTTTATAAAAAAGTATTTATGACACGGATGTTTGGAAATACACATCTGGAGTCGGTATCACTCAGGTTTGTTCTTGTTAATAAATGTATTATACATATGTACTAAAATATATGACAAGAAGTTTCTTTTACTGTTTTTACTCTTTCTATTATGGCGTCTTTTATTGGCGTCTTTTATGGAATTACCTAATATAAGTTTATTTAAAATACCTGATTTGAGTTAACTTACCTTATAAGGAGAATGGTGGAGGATAGTGCAGGGGTGGGATGGTTGCGTGGTTCCCTTGTGGCCTCCTGTCGCACCCAATGACAGAACCTGTGGACAAAGAAGCATGCGGTTAAAACGATTTATATGTTGCATAAGCACTTCGTTGAAAATACTTCCAGCTCTTAAATTCATCGCTCCATTAATCCTCATTGAAGTAGTGTGCTGGTGTGCTCTAGGCCTCCTCAGTAATGAGGATAGAGAATTTTTTATAAGCAGGCGAACGAAACTGTTCATCTGATGATAAGTGTACAGTGCTACACGTTGGCAATATCAGAAAGGGTTGTGACCCGTTGCCAGCCAAGAAGGAAGAGATAGACGTGCTTGTTGCTGTATTCTCAAGCATACAGAGGAAGAAAGAGGCTAAGCAGTACATCGTTGAAGTATCTGTGGTCAATACTGACAGAACCAGACACACCAAAAACATACTGCTTCAAGACTGGAGACAAAAGAAGAATTGGAAGAAGTACGACTATGAGGAGGAAGAAAAAGAGGATTTTTTATATGAAGTTGATAACATTTTCGAGACGGCCTTTTGGAATCCGTAGACATCTTTTGAACATATTCAGTACATAAAGACCTCAGTATTATTTAAAGTAATTGTTAACATAAACATAGATAATTTTAGGCCATATGTTATGATAAAATAGTGACTTCTAAATAATCTAATACGTTGCCATTCTTTGAACTATGGCTGTGACACGACCGCGTGTCTTACAAGTATTTAAATAGGTACATATTATTGATATATTATATTTAAAAAATCGCGTGGCTATATATTAAAAAGTAAATCAATAGATAAGATGGAAAAAAAATTAGAAAAATCTAATAAAAATCTAGTAAGTAAACATTAAACAGCGTTGCAAAGAAGCATATATAAACTACTTTATATGAAAATATACATTATTTTCTAAATATATAAACAAACTAGTAAGTTCACTGCACAAAAAATCAGTTATCAGGAAAATTCATTTTTATTTTCCGAGATAATAAATAGTATACATACATTTCTATGTATTATAATATTAATGTGAATTTCTTTGTAGTAGATATAAATAAAAAAGTTATTCACTTCACGTCAACTACAACTATTCGCTAGGGCCCCTGTACTGGGTGGGAAACCTGTGTTACTGGGTACCCGTTGGACATAACTTAGATACAATTTTAAACGAGGTAAGGCAATCAATACATTTTAATTTTTAAGTGTGTGATAAGATCCTATTTAATTAAATTGTAATTGTATATTCTGATAAATTACTATGTGAATAAATTATAAGCCATTACAAACTCATGCCATTGCGACAGAATTCTATGTGTCGTGTGTGCTATCGACCACGGGTTGGCAACCTTTTTTATATCAAGGCCACAAATATAATAAGGATATTGATGCGGGCCACAGTGTTGTCGTTTGGCAGATCACGAGGAACGCCAAATTGCATCATGTTGATGGGGTATGTGTATGGGCCGCTCATTCAGTCCAAATAATATTTAAGGCCCGTGAACAAATACTTATGTGTTGCATAAACATTTGTCCTGGGCAGAAATCAAACCGAGGACCTCTAACTGGACTAGTATGCTCTAGTTACCCAACTAGATTTTAAATTTACTTTAGCACAATAAAAACGATCTTTGGGTACATTATTATTGTATATTCTACGAGTACATATACGAGTGAATTATCATAAAAAAACAGGTATAAAAAAATCTTCATGTTTGTATTTTAACTACGACCCACTGATTTTACAATTAAGAAATTATAAACATAGTTTAACACAATAACGACAAAAAAACGACATGACTGTTTTTAGTATAAATCAAGTCATGACTTTAGATTTAAGAAAATATACAAAAAAGTTTTTTAAAACATAAATATAACACTTTAGATTTAAGAAAATATTAAAATAAAAACAGTAGGTTATAAGAAAATCGTGATGTATCTGTTTTACTACTGACTTTAGACTTAAGAAAATATAAATATGAACACGGAAATTAAAGTTTGTCGTCCCGTAATGAACTGTAATTAAGTTCTGTCTTCGTAGCTAACAAGACGTTAAACAAAGTTGAACAAGTTTCTTGGTATGGAACTTTCGAAGGCAGGTCAATTGTTTTTATTAAATATACTGTAACATTTATAATTATGAAACTTTTTTTTATAAAAATGTATTAAACTCTTTCATTTATGTTTAGTGTATCTAAACCTTTATTAAAATATAAAGTTCATTATTGCCATTCTATTAGTAGTAAAAAATAAGACTAACGTGATTCTGAAAAATATGAAAATCTTGTTTTAATAAGAAAGAAATATATGGAAATGCAGTGTTAATTAATTTTTTTTATATAGCTAACCGGTTTATTATGAATATATGACGATCAGTGCCATTTCAGATTATTTATTTGACGATTGAGATGAAAAGGACAGACATTGACATTTGAGGCGAATGACAAAATAATTAAGTCAAAGGACAAAAGAGATAAATCTTAGCATCCCATATTACCGCAAATTCGATTGCAAGCCGCAAGTTTGATTGGTAAATTATATCAATAAGTTGTTTTTATTTCGTTTAGTAGTGCAAAGCGTCATGCAATTTATTTTGTAGATAAATGTAGGTATATTACCGAACATGAGAAAGAGTAGATTCGTTCCCATAATTCCATTCTTAAGTTACCGACGAAATATTAATGTATGCCTTACCTATTACGAAATTATCCAAAGATTACGGATAGAAATGAAATTAAATGAAATTTGTTTTGTTTCCTACATCAGGTGAGGTACAACATACTATGTTAATTGATTTAGTAACTTTCTAGATCAACATGTATAATAAGTATTTCTTCTAGCATAGGCAAGTAAATTCTTAGATCAAAGCTGTTCAAACCCAACACCATAATGTGGCCCGTGAACGGATTTTAAATGGCCCGCGCCTGTATTTTTTTAGGACTTTTTTGTTACGTAAATCCTGAGAGTAATTTACTAGGAATTACTAGTGGCCCGCGGTAAACTTATCATCCTTCACTTTGGCCCGACTGTAAAAAAAGTTGAGCATCTTGTTATGTTTTTAACCTGTAATTGATTTGATTAATAAATGATTTTTGATTATTAGCAGACCTGTGCCCAGCTGTGGGTTAGCTATGTGTTGCAAGAATGGTAATGACAAATAAAAAAGAAAATTCAAAAAATAAAAATCAAGCACTTATAAAAAAATGCTAGAATTTAATTAACTATTACATCAGATACAATATTATAGTTAAGAAGATAACGTTATGAATTTGAATTCAACACGTGTTTAGTTATTGATTAGTAGAATTGAACACAGATCTGAAATAAAAAAAAAATCCTTTCAAATATATTTATTACCTGTAATTAAAAAAATATATATTTTTGTTATTAATATTAAAGCTTCGGAAGACCATAAAACGTCAATGAATGATGAATGATGAAATGAATGAATGATTGAATGCTTGAATGATTTACGTTTAGCTTCAACTCAATAATGGCTCACTACTGAGCAAGAATCTCTCCTCAGGAGACCTAGATCAAACACCACTATGCTTCTCCAATGCGAATTGGTGGAGGCGTTAGTGGGCAACCCGTGTGTTGGAAGTTTTTATATCGCCTGAAAGCCTCCGACATGTATTAACGATTTATATCTAACGATACAAACATGACCGATGTTTTTATCCAGCCTCCTAAGTACGGAGTAAGTTATTTTTCCTACTAGCAGTTACCAATTCTCCTACCGACAGCGCCCGCTGTTAACTTTTTCGTTGACTAATCTGTACGAACCGGGCTGCTAATAATGTCTACTGTCTCCTTTTTAATTTTATTTTTATAAACGAAAATATGCGAGGAGTTTATTTGTACTGAGGATTTTTGGTAACAACGTGATCCATATTATTAGAAATAATTAGCATTAATTAACGGCTAACGATAACAACCGAGATCTATATGCTGTTAACGTATATTTTATGCAAATTTAAGGCAATAAACTGATAGACATCTTTCCAATTAACGCCTAAATTAACGCGTTAAGACGCTGGTTCTGGAGATTTAAAAAGTGGTATAGATAAGAAATAATAAGAATACGAGTAGCTTAATAATATCCAGAACCGAACCATCAGCTCAACCCATCACGGCCCACTATTGAGCATGGGTCTCTTCTCTGAATGAGAAGGTTAAAGCCATAGTCCACCACGCTGGCGAAATCCGGATTGGCAGATTTCACACACATTTGAGTTTTGCAAGCTCCCCGGCATGCAGGTTTCCTCACGATGTTTTCCTTCACCGTTACAGCGAGTGACATTTAAATTCTTAAAACGCACATAACTCCGAAAAGTCAAAAGTGCGCTCCCTGGGATTCGAAATGAGTAGGAGTGAGTTTTCTATTATCGTTCACGCCAAACGTTAATTCAATAATATATGAATTGACATTAATTACGGAAAAACAATCGCTATATTTTTCTGTACCAAACGTCATCCTCATACATTTTTTAGTAGTGTTTGGCGTCAACGCTAGCAGAAAAGGCATCTTAAGCCTCTGGGACCTTTTCGGAAGGGACCTAGGAGGGGGATGTTTTTTTTTTTTATATTCAATTAGTTGGTGCTTGACTACGAAACCGTATTAACTACGAAACGTGATTACGAAAGCGTACTAACTAAATAAAAGCCTTTTCACTCTTATACTATAGTAACACAGTATATATCTGTCACAAAAATATACAACCATAAGTTGACCATAAGGAACACTGCAGACGTTTGTAGCAAATTAGACCTAAGAGGGGGGTCAAGCTAGATTTATATTGAAACAATATGTGGTGTTTATAAACGTTAACTCGTGGTATTTTTTATCCCATAACCCAAATTCCCATCTGAAATATATTAATTGTCAACAAATAAACACAAAACATAATATCGCAATAATAAAACCATAAACAAACTTTGTTATTCCTTTTTCAAAATGTGACATAATTAAATTTTATTCAGTGCACTAACGGCCTATTTCAAGAACAACACAATTATTTTTACGCCATCGCTTTTAATCCACTCGAAGCCGCGTTCTTGTATTTGCGCATCATTATTCATTCATTAAAATACAATACAAAGATTTTTTACTAACACAAATATTTTTATTTGTTTCATAAACAATGCAACAAGAATATTTGTAGTTATTTATGAGAGGCGGCGAGAATGACAGTCAGTCCCGGCAAACAATAATGGATATTTTCTACAATGTCGTTGATCTGTCGTTTGTTTTTAGGGTCGCATAGATTGGGAACCAGGCGATCTCCGTATTCCATTTTTAAATTCGTAATTTAAATTTGGAATTCTGTTACACGAGCGCACACACAGAGAGGAAAGCAGAGACACTTTTTACTGTTTCGATTTTCATGAATACTTTTTAATCCAGTATGACGTCACCTGACAGCATCTTGTGCATATGGGTAAACTGCAGGTGAAGTTTTAGACTGGATTACCTCTAAATATGAACATTTAAGTAAGGTTAAAGGCATAGTTTTACTAAAGCGAAGCCATACAAGTTATGAGTATTTTAAAACTATAAAAGCATTTCTGAATTGCATATACTACACCAATATTGTACAAGAAATAAATTGTTCATATCTACATTAAAAGAAAAATAAAAAAAAACCAGAAGCTTAATGTCAAACTAGTTTTCTTTTCTCATCCTGACTAAATTTGAAAGACATACCTATGGATGCATTGATCACTAATAAAGGATTTAGATACACGCTGCCGTTACAGGAATTAAAAATAGTAAGATTATTCTATCTTTAATAGCTTTCTTGAACGGCAACGCGTATCTAAATCCTTAAGCAATGAAATAGTTTAATACAATTATAAAATTGCATTAAATAACTATAAAATTGCATTAAACAATTATAAAACTGCATTAAACAATTATAAAATGGCATTAAACAATTATAAAATTGCATTAAACAATTATAAAATGGCATTAAACAAACAATTATGAAATTGCACTAAACAATTATAAAATTGCATTAAACTATTTCATTGCTTTGGAGAGAAAAGCGAAATTAGTACCTTCTTAAAGATAATTTTTGTATGAAACTGTGTATTTAATTATTTTATTAGTGATCGATGTGTGGGTGATAAAATCAATATTCTCTTATAGACCACTAGGCTCCGCCCGCGGCTTCGCTCGCATCATGTTCATAATTTAACTTTATACCAAAATGTGCATTGTAAAATAGTATCCGATTTAATTAAATTTTTAGTTCACAACTTTGGTCATAGTGGCTTCCACATAAAAGGTACATACATATATGCTGTCGCGGACTTTTATTTAGAACTACTCAAAACAAACAATCCTACGGTACATCATCTTTGTGTAACTCTACTGGTTTATTCAGCATACGCTAAGATAGCTCACTGAGTGCAAAATTTTTCCGACCTAATTGACATGTATATTATGACCGAAATTACATAAAATTATTACAAATAGTAGCTTATATATTATTCTGATATATAACCTATATCACTGTAAAGTTTCATCCACATCTGTCAAGTAATTTTGTCCTGAAGGAGTAACAAACATTCATACATCCATACTTACAAATTTTTGCCTCTATAATATTAGTAAAACAATACGCGTTTAACACATCTTATGCCGTAATATCAACACCGCAACCGACGTTTGTTAAAATATCGAAACACGATTTATTAAAATAATACAAATATATAATACGAAATACGAAATTATGTATTAACTATACATTTGTTAAGAGCCACATCAATCTATCGGTAAAGGAGTTTGTTTTATTCTGTCACTAAACTGCCCTCGCTTCGCTTCGGAACAACCAGTTACCAGAAAACTGTAACAGTTAGACATACACTATCAAGGATTTATTTGTAGATATTGACGTCCTCTATAAAACTGTAGTACATCACTTTGCTCTATTGTCAGTCATTTCCGTACCGTACGCGATATAAGGATTTTTTGGTACTTTTTTCACACGTTAGGTTACACTGTCGAAATTTTCACGCGGGTCTCTAATTTT